>CAKNYM010040677.1:0-68373 GCA_932195095.1 Andricus curvator
CCCCCCCCACATTTGCACATATCACCCTCCCACTAATCACTCTTCTACACCGTTACCCACCATTTTCATTTACAATTACACTCTCTGACTCATCCTCACACAAAACACGAACGATCTTCACACCCTTCACACACAACAAATACCGCCCCCCACACACATACTCACACACAAACACACAGGATTTCTCTTTTTCATACCCAATCACATAAGAATAACACTACAGTTGTAAAGAAGTATATACTTGTAGGTACCGATCGCCACAAGCACAAGAATAACACACTCTACTACCTTCCGGAGCTTCTAATACCTAAACACTTGATTATTAGGGATTATGCCCACAATATGTTTTGATCAGAATCACATCAAGAATTATTTCCCGAAGTTATAGCGAATTTGACCGAAAGTCCTTTTACGCAGATTTCGTGCGGGGTCCTTTCATAAATTTTTAGAAATTTCATAAATTTTCATAAATTTCATAAATTTTTACAAATTTCATCATTTTTCCAGGAATGTTATAAATTTATACAACAATGATAAATTTCCATAAATTTTAGAAATTATGGTAATTCATCAAACTTTCCATACATTTTTATAATTATGGTAATTGATGGAAATATATGCTAATTTAAGGGAATTTTAGAAATTCATGGTAATAGATCGGTAACTTTTGATAAGTTTGATAACAGTTCTGCTGGATGCATTATTTGTGGTCCAAATTTTGTGTTGAATGACTTTCGATTTCTATGGCTTCTTATGGTTTGTTGACTTTTCAGCTATACAACTGACAATTCGTCCATATTAGAAACGAAAGTCAAACTTTCAGCAACGGTTATTGACGGAAGCCTCTCCCTTTAGCACATAATCTACTATTTTATAATCACTTATAACAATCACAGGAATCATGTGGGTCACATTCTTATCCTTGTAAAGGGTATGCATTGTAGTGAGTACAATAGCGTGGGCGTGCCTAAAGGTCTCCTCAATGTTTGGCTGCCAGGATCGGTAGTTACTTGCCTAGAATTTACTCCATGTAGACACTTCGTTAGCACCTGTTTTTTCATATTTATTTAAGAGAACTTTTTTAATTAGATACATACGTTTGTAGGTAAAATATCAATCTAGATCGAGCATTTCGAAAATTTGTGAAATAATCATTACAAGCGAAGAAATTAGTCTTCAAAATCAGGGTAACTTTGACCAAGCATATTTTTAATATAATAAATGTTCATAAAAATTTGACAAATGCTAGTTGTAGCTCATTATTTTCTGAATCCAGGCATACCACACAAGTCATATTTTTCACTTTACTTTCAAAGAAAATAGTGGCCGGCGATGACCTTGCAAAAGCTCATGTCCCCAGCCCTCTTAAGGTTTGTTGGCTTTTCAGCTATACAACTGATCATTCGTCCATATTAGAAACGAAAGTCAAACTTCCAGCAACGGTTGTTGACGGAAACCTCTCCCTTTAGCACACAATCTACTATTTTATAATCACTTATAACAATCACAGAAATCATGTAGGTCACATTCTTATCCGTTTCGAAAGTCTCGTTGGGGTGGGGGGCGGAAAGGCACCCCTGTGATTGACCACAGAAATAGTGTTGGTCAAAACACTACCCCTTTCCAACTTCTCACGAGGGGCGGGACGGCACCCCTGTGACTGGTTACAGAAATAATATTGGTCAACCCCTCCCTCTTTTCAACGTCCCAGGGGGGGGGGGGGGAAGCATCCCTGTGAATAGTCACATAAATAGTCTTGGTCGAACCACTACTCCTTTCCTATCAGGGATAGAAATATTCAATATGCTAACCTTAAATAGAAGATTTTTATCTGTAGTATCATATTAAATGTATATTAAACAGTCGTTGAATTCATTGAATTAAAAAAAATAGTTTGTAGACTCGTATATCTTAGGGATATCCGGGTTGTCTATGGTACGTTTCTGGGATATTCAAATGTCCCAAGTGGGATTTTGAAATTTTTTATATATCCCACGAGGGACATTTGAGTATCCCAGAAGCGTACCGTAGACATCCCGGATATCCTGGTGATATTCAAATTTCTGCCTTACAGGATATACCGACGCGTTTTTCCCTGAATATCCTTAGGATAACCTGGGACATAAATGGGTTGAAATGGATATCCTATTGCGATTCTGCCCTGTTGACGGTATACTAACGTGCTGCATTTTGTCAGTTTACGTGTATTTATAAATTAAGTGCTTAAGAAAATAGTATATATATATATATATATAATAAAAAAAAGGTTAAACAACCACTGCAGGGTCCCACTGAGAGCAACTGCCATCTAAAAAATGACACCAGCTCCCAGTAGAATCGCGGTAAATCACACTTATAGTCACGTCTCACAACCGCGAGATGGGTGGTCACGGGGTACGATAAAATCACAACGATAGGCCGGCGAAACCCTCGTGTGCCTTGAGGACACGAAGCGACCCAAGGATGACAGCTTTCTGCATCCATCTCGCAAGTCCCTTGGCATATTTTTTGCACGCGGGTATGGCTTTAAGGTTACGAGCCAGTGATAGTTCGCACCTCTGAGAGCACCTATCACAAGGACAATTACTTGTACTGAATATTTTGGGTACAGTCGTTGCAGCTCTCTTCTAAGGTCTTGATACCTCTCCTCCTTTTCTTTCTCCTTGGCAGTGATGTTGTATTCGGACGAAGCCGAGAATTCGATCACGAATATTGTTCGTTTCTCGAAGTCTTGGAGAACGATGGCAGGCCTCGAGTGTGCAACGGAGACTGCTGTCCGAAAATCGTAGTTCCAGAAAATTTGGCACTTCTCATTTTGGACAATTGACTCTATCTCCCTTGGAGCGTTCGGCTGGGCAGGGTTGCGACCCAACGCCATAAGAGCGACAAAGATGGTAATAAAGCACTTTTAGGGCCGCATTATGTCTATAGATATACGCCGTTCCTTCGTGGGTCGGACACTCCGATAGTATGTGTTCTAGGTACTCAGCGTGTGCATGACACGCTCTACACCTATCACTGGGAACTTTTTGACATAAAATGCGGTCCCGGAATGCCTAGGTTGAAATGACACCGTCCTGGCATGCGAAAATAAAACCGTCTGTATCTGAATTAAGCCCTGATGATCTGAGGAACGCAAAAGTTTGCTCCTTCGACAAGGACTGTTTTTCTACATTTCTGTGAAAGTTTGCGTGCATTTTCTTGTCGAGTAGCTTTGTAAAGGAACGCTCCTTCGCCAATCATCTCGTGGTTCCTGACCATTTTTAAGAGAGGATCTCTGCCATTCGCAACGATGTAAGCTGTACTTAGAACAATTCGGTTATGAAGACACTGGACATTCAGAAGTCTGAGTCCGCCTTGACGGCGTGACATGTATCATCGCGGAACTGACGAATTGATATACAAGCTTTTATGCATATGCATGATCTCACGAGTGGTGACATTGAGGGCCTCAAGCTCGTTCTTCGTCCATTGAGCCACCCCAAACGAGTAGAGTAGAACCGGGACGGCAAGCATGTTAGTCCCAGATACCTTGTTCAACCCCGACAGATTGGAAGACCAAATCTGTCGAAGAAGGTGCTTGTATCTGCTTCGGAGAGACTCCTTCACTGATGTTACGTCCTGAATGCGGCTTTGAGGCACGCCCAGGTATGTATAGATCTCTCCAATATTAAGATGTCTGATAACACTTATATCGACACAAGCGTCTAGTCCCTGACTGGCAACTTTTACGCCTCATGGGATCGGGTCTCTGATTATGGCGTCTTAAAGATATTTTTCAGTAAAAAAAACGTTAAATCTTTTTCTTTTCGAATAATATTTTGTCTCCTGTGCATCCTACATGAAAATTGTATCAAAATAGATTAAATCAGATTAAATTATCTTCAAAACTAAAAAAAATAATTGATTCTAGCTCTTGCAGAACATCAGTTATAGTCTCTTATAGCAGGCTGCTTTTCGTGGAATTCTTTTTACAAACTGAATAATCGAATTATTGTAACTGGTTCGTTTCAGTGCAACAACCCAATGCATTTTTCATTGGCTAATGTTATGCAAAATATAAGAGGCTATAACTAATGTTCTGTAAGAGCTAGAATCAATTATTTTTTTAGCTTTAAAGATAATTTAATCTGCTTTAATATATTTTAATACAGTTTTCATGTAGGATGCATGGAGGACAAGATATTATTCGAAAAGGAAAAGATTCGACGTTTTTTTCAGTGAAAAATATCTTTAAGACGCCATAACTTCAAAACTATTTATGCTAGAACATTCTTCTTTTTTTGAAAATGTTCGGTTTGTGAACTTTTTTTTGCTCTTGGACGTTTTACGTAAAATGCACCAAAAAAGTAGAATTTAAAAAAAAACTGATGTCCTTGTTTATTTTTGGTTTTGAGGAGGCGTGAAAAATGTTTAAAATTATAAAAAAATTTTAATTTCAAATCGTTAAAGTTGAAGAATTTTCAATTATAAATATTCAACATTGAACTTTTTAAGCAAAAATTTAAGATAACATAACCTTAAAATATACATTTTGAAAATTGAATAATTTACAATTCTATATTTTCAAATTACAAGAATGTTCGATTATAACTCTTCAGAGTTGTAAGACTCTATAGTATTGTAATCTTGAAAATTGAAGATTTTTTAATTTTGAAGATATACAATTAAAAATTATGCAATTTTTAAGTTTTACAATAAAACATTCTGTAAATTTGATAATTTACATTTGATATTTCTTCAATTCAAGAGATTTAGAATTGAAAACTTTTCTTTTGATTTTCAAAATCATCTCCTGGCTTCTGCTAGTAGGGAGTTGCGCGCGCCGCGTCAGAGACCCGATCCCATGGGGCGTAAAAGTTGCCAGTCAGGGACTAGACGCTTGTCATATTGACAAGCTCAAGGTCCTTGGGAACGCTAGAAATCTTTCCTTTCTTCAGAATAATTTTGGCACACTTGTCCAAACCAAAGTCCATCCCAATCTCTCCTGTGTAGTCCTTGACGATATTTATAGCAGTTTGAAGTTTGCTTTTACCAGAGGCATAGATCTTCAGGTCATCCATATAAAATATATGAGTGACCTTGTGCTCGCGCTGATTAGTGTCGCCACAGAGGTATCTAGGAGAATTTTGTCGTGCGAGAGATAGAGGCAGAAGTGTGATGCAGAAAAGCAAAGGGCTTATGGTATCACCCTGAAAGACACATGTCTGGAAGGTGACGTTGTTCGTTGTCACACGATAATTTCTAGATGAGTCTAGATGATGAGTAAGTCTAGTTTTCCAAAGAGGCATCAATCTCTCTATGCATATCACTATGTGTGGATGCACCTTCAAGCTTTCCAACAGACGGATGATAAGTCTGTGAGAGGTTGAATCGAAAGCTTTCCGGTAGTCAATCCAGACCATTGACAGGACGCGCTGATGGACTGCAGCGTCTTTACAGACACACCTGTCAATTAGTAGGTTCTCTTGACAGCCTGCTACACCTTTTTTAGAATCACGTTGTTCTTACATCTCCCGCCACACAGGCTCAATTCGTCAAACAATTCTGTTGTTTAAGACAGCTGTAAAGATCTTATACAGTGTGTTCAAACAAGTTATTGACCTGTAATTCTCTGGGTTGGACAAATTGCCTTTTTTTGGTAGGAGTATAGTGCGTCCTAACACCAGCCACTGCGAAATGGGCGTCTCCGACTTTAAATATGAGGTGAATATGCGGGCCAGATTTTGGTGTGTAAAAGTAAACTTCTTCCACCAGAAGTTCTTCATACAATCTTGATCCCACCTTCGATGGCAAAAATCCCCCTTTGAGAGACTTCATTCAGGACGTAATAAAAGGCTCCGTGTACATATCCGAGCCTTCCGAGCCTGCATTTTTGAAGGTAGTCTCAAGCAAACTAAAAGGAGTTGCCAGAGAAAGTGTGAGGGATAGGAATTTTAGTAACATACAGGCTTTAATTTCTCACTTAAAGAAACGTTTCGCTCCGACAAAAAAGTACCAGTGGTACTTTGAATCGATTGTCAATCTCAAGATGATACAGAATGGGAATGTTAGCGATTATTACGACCGCACGATGGGATTATTGAGCGGAGCGAGACATTCTTCAAGAAATAAATACACGTCTCCCGAGGATAACACGGAACTCATGATAAAGCCTGTGATCGACTGCGCTATGGATGCCTATATTCGAGGACTACCCAACGAAATGGCCACATTTGTGGACACGCCTAACCCCAAAAATATCCATGAAGCCTACGAACACGCTTTACACATCGAGGAGAGACAGCGATACGCGTAAAAAACAAAAACTTTACCGGCAACGTCGTACCATTTGTCTAGGCACCGAGAATATAGCCCGGAACGAACAAGATCCCCTAGCACTTATTCTAAGCAATAAGTTGGGAAGGCGAGATTACGGAAGTTAGATAAGGGAAACAGCGCGCAAAAGATGCATCAGAACCATCCGATTCTAAATCCCAACACTTTTCCGCCTGTTTATCCAACGTCGAATCCTTCCCATCCCCTCTACCATCAATTCTGTCCACCCATGTATTCCTTTCCAAATCCATTCCCCCCAAGGCTATGGATATCCTTACCCGCAACCTTATCACCTTCTTCAAGCATATCACCAAGGTATGCCCGAAAAAAATTCCGGGGCGGCCGCTTTTGAAAAATTACCACATACCTCGGACAGTTTCGAGCCGACACCTAAACCTTTAAACTCCAAGGAGACCCGCCGCACGGACGCAACTGCGAGTCTGAAGTCCAAAGGGCGTCCAAGGACAGTTCAATTCCTGGAGAACCAGCACGAATCCTGCGAGCAGGACGAGAAAAGGAAGATTCGCCAGTCGTCCAATTAACAGAACCGGAATTGAAGACGTCAAGAGCTCACTTTTTAGTAGATCCGGGATCCGACGTAAATTTAATAAAGCTCAAAGCTTTGAAAGGATCAATGACCGTAGAAGATAATATCATCAGATATGCGAGAAATTGGTGACATTCCATGTGGTGGCGAATTCATTTCCCTTATCAGCCCATGGTATTCTAGGTCGTCCCTATTTAAGGGAGGAACAGACTCAGATGTCCTTTCGACATAACACTCTTGTTGTGATATCCAAGCCCATAACGCCGGTATAAGGACCTTCCGACTCGGACATTGAATACCCTTCAAACGCCGAAAAATTAAATACCAATGGAAATCGAAGTGAACGCGTTGCTGAAGCTCTATATACATCTCACCTCGACGTTGAGAAAAAGAAGCTCGTAATAGGCTGGGCAGCAGATTTCTCTGATGTGTTTCACCTGAACGGAGAAATTTTGAGTACAACAAACAAAGTACAACATCGAACTCCGACGGCAGATGATGATGTGGTTTCAAGGAAACCTTATCGTCAGTATCCGAATGCGTTAGATCAAATTGATTTACAGATGAAGAAACAACTAGGTAGTGGTGTAATTACTCACTCTAAATCACCATTTAATTCCCCAGCAATGATAATACCTGAAAAACTTGATGCTTCTGGGGTTAGGAAATACCGAGTGGTTATAGATTATCGTATTTTAAACAAGAAAGTGATAGGTGATGCTTACCCCTTACCCAACATTACGGAAATACTCGATCATTTGGGAAAAGCTCGCTACTTTTCAGTCTGTGATTTAGTAAGCGGATTCCATCAGGTCGAAACCCATCCCAATAACCGCTTAAAAACCGCCTTCTCTACTCAAAGAGGACATTTGGAATATTTTCGAATGCCCATGGGTATTAAAAATGCTCCGGCGACCTTCCAGCGTTTTATGGACACTGTCCTTAAGGGGATGCTAGGATCAGAAGCTTTTATATACCTGGATGACATCGTGGTCTATTCAGAAACTCTAGTGGAACACGAAAAAAGGGTCAGAAGACTCTCTGAAAAATTGAGGGAAGCAAATTTGAAATTACAGCCTGACAAATGCGATTTCCTCCGAACGGAGATGGCGTATTTAGGGCACATTATCACCTCTGATGGGTTAAAACCTAACCTCACCAAAATCACTGCTATAAGGAACTTTCCAAGACCAAGAATCGTCAAGTCAAGTATGGGGCCCAAAACATAGGCGGGCCTTTCGAAAGCTACGGAAGTATCTTTGCCAGGGACCCATATCACAATACCCCGACTTTAATAAACCGTTTAAGTTAACCACATACGCTTCCGAACATGCGTTTGGAGCCGTCTTAACACAAGAGCAGGACTCAATAGATATGCCTATAGCTTATTACTCTAAAGTAATGAGTCCTGTAGAAAAAGACTATTTCGAAGCTGAAAGAGAATGTCTGGCTGTTCTGTACGCCGTGACGAATTTCCGTCCATACTTATAGGGACGCGAATTTATCCTTGCATGTGATCACGAACCCGTTCACTGGATGACATATGTTGATAATCCTGGCCCACGATTACTTAGCTGGCGCTACAGACTAAAGGATTATCAGTATACCTTCGAATATAAAAAGAGGAAGGCTAAATAGGGGAGTAGAGGCATTATCCGGAAATCCTGTAGTGTTCAACGTCACGACTGAATCATCGGAAACCGATGAATCTACCAATTCCGATGATAGGGACTCCATGGAATGTAATAAAACCAAGATTCCTAAGAACAGCGCCTCAAATCGACCTAATAAAAGCGGCAACTCAAGTGATTTTCAGACATTACAAAATTCCGACTCTTATACGGCAATGCGGTGAAATGAGAAGAAAAAAAAGGAAACTCGCGTTTCTACCTTTAAATACACTGTTAAATATACTGTAGAATATAAAAACGGAGAGCGGAGCGAGGACATAGAAACCATATCGAAGAGTTCCCCGAGTAGCCACCCTGAGCCTTATTCGGGACCTGGGTCAAGCGTTTATAGAGCGCTCCCTCCCAAACAATCCTCCTCAAAGGACGATTTTGATAAGGTTAAAGGCTCCAGGGCAACTCTCAACCTATCATTGGAACCGGGGCCGATAACTCGTTCCCGCGGTCGGCAGATGCCAATACACGCCCGCACTGAATCAAAATCCAAACCAATTTCCGGCCCTTAGGGCAAGTTCCCTATTTTAAAACCAGCTTCGGCGCAGTCTAAGAAGTCATGAAACACCTTACCAATTTCATCCACGTCCATGGTTAGAACTTCGCGCGGAAAAGAAACTGTCCTCACGAAACCGAAATTTCCGGGGCGGACAGCAAAAAAGGCATTGGACCAATCTTACAAGCCACCCCCCCAGCTGAAAAAAACCGATCCTAACCAAAGCGAAATTGCCAGTAGACTTAGACGAAGAAAGGTGGAACGACTGACAATCCCTGTACATGGCGACGAATCGACCTCAAGTAGTGATGCTTCGTCCGAAGGCAAGGAAAGTGATGATTCAGATCCTCCTGTATATTGAAGAAAACATAGTCTTCTACCTAGCGTTGAGCCTACTCTGCCGATTCCCAAAGAAAACCCTTTACCTCAGAGTGCACCTCCGACTCTTAAGAGTCCTTGCTTTTCAAGCCGATGTGAACAGACCATCGATGTTCATGTTGACGGAGCTTGTACTTATAACAAAGAGGGGGCACCAGAAGGTGGAATAGTCGTATGGTTCGGTCATAAGCATCTATGGAATATTTCCCAGCCTGCAAAGGGTAGGCAAACCAACAACGCCGCTGAAATTCAGGCCGCCACGGCAGCTGCCAGAAAAGCCGTAGAAAACGGCGTCAGCAATTTAAGGATTAACACAGACTCGAAGTTCCTCATTAACAGTTACACCCCGTGGATTACAAATTAGGAAGCTAATGGTTGGAAAACTACGGATGGTAAACCTATCGTTAATCGGACGGAACTTGAAGAATTAAGGGAAACCTTGAAGCCCCTGGAAGTGACTTGGAATTATGTTCCTAGCCACCAAGGCGTAGAAGGGAATGAAGAGGCTGACCTGCTAGCGCGAGCAGGAATCCGTCAACTCAAACCCAACGATTATTCCCCAGAGTCCCGCACAGTCTATGGGAATCAAACCGATCCCACCCCCACGAATGATGCAAATCTAGTAATTTATGTCAGTCCTCCCTGCGGTAGTAGCAACAGTAGCGATAGTAGTGGTGACGACCACAATGATCCGGGTTTAGATACAAAGCGGTCTGGAAGCTCGGCAATGAGAACGGAAGTTCAGAAATCGATATCCGAATTCAACCAATCACTGGCACAAAATGAGACCTATTTTTGCGATAAAGAAGGATTCGATGATAATCCTGAAAATGGAACGGTACATGTAGAGCGTAACGCTATCTCTGATGGAGAAGACAATGAAGAATTACTTCTCTATTTAAAAAATATGGATCCTTGTATTGGTAAAGACGATCCACTACCCGCTAGGGTAAACGAATTTCTAGTGTCATTCCGTAAACAACTAAACACAAATAATAGTTCTAAACACGACTCTGAATTACTTGATACGACCAACCCGCACGAAATAAAAAATTCCAGTGCGGACAGAAAAAGCACAGGGGTGCGGTTCAGTAAATTTCCAGAGGTAAGTGAGTCTCCAATCATAAGAACTCAACCCCCCAAAAAATCACTGACTCAGACACCAATGACTTGGAAATTACCTACTGCTGGTTCCACTCCCGCGGCAATTAGCAATAAACACCTTCATGACGAAACAGAATTTAGTAAGAAGCACATCATGCTTCCACGTCAATGCAATATTCTAACTCAATCGGGTCTTCCTTACAATAAAAACACCAACCTTGCCCCAAGAGGTACTCTTAATACAGAAATGCCACATGTAGATGAGGACACTTCTCCATCTGACTCGAAAAATCACCTGAGAGACTGGAAAACGCAGATTAAACCGCCCCGCGTGGTTGATGAACCCACCATAACACACGAATGGACTGAGCCTCTTACTTATCGCAAAGGTAATTATGCTTACTTTATTTCGGGTGATTGCGAACCGACTAACTCTGTCTTTAGACTCTTGATAGCAACAGAACGAGTATATCCTCGATATCTGTGGGAAAATAGGCCGCTAATAGGGCAGGCTCTAGTTACTCCTACCGAAAAATATAAGGTCTATTCCATAGTCGTAAAAGATCATCACTTTGATGAAATTAATTGGAAGAATGTAATTCAAGGACTCGAAAATCTCAAACTAGCCTTAGAACAGGACAATCAAGAAGCATGCCGAATGGCTAATTCCGGGGACTTATTGGGTGCCCTGCCACAAAACCAAAAAACGTGTTTCGAGATGGCAACATCACCATTACCTTGTGCCATGGAAAACTAGGGGTCCCGTCTGAGGAATCAAAGACTAAAATTATTTCAGAATTTCACAACAGTCTCTTTGGAGGATATAAGGGAGTTACTAAGAAGTATCGCCGCATACGGGAACAATACACATGGCCTGGTATGCGTAATGACATCAACGCTTACATCAGACAATGTAAGAGTTGTCTAGAAAATAAGCTCGTGAGGGCACGAACGCGTGAGCCTATGGTCATTACGGATACCCCGATCAGTGTTTTCGATAAATTATCCCTCGATACAGTTGGTAAACTCCCCACCACTCCTAACGGTAATAAACACATATTGACTATGCAAGATAATTTCAGCAAACTCTTCATAGACGTTCCAATACCTAACATAAAAACAACGACAGTCGCTCACGCGGTTGCAACGTACTTAATTGCCCAGTACGGAACCCCTCGATTTAGCCTCACGGATCGCGGAGGAAGATTCGTGAGCAAATTAATGCATGAACTCGGAAAACTATTCGGTATCAAGGAAATTACCACTTCCGGATATCGTCCTCAAACTAACGGCTCTCTAGAGCGCAGTCATATCGTGCTTACTGACTACATAAAGCATTACGCGGAAGATTACGATGATTGGGACAGGCTCGTCCCCTTCGCAATGTTCGCCCACAACACCTCGGTTCACGAATCCACCAATTTTACCCCGTTTGAATTAATCTATGGAAAAATGGCTCGAGTACCTAGTTCCTTTCCATCAGAGGAAAAACTAGAAACCTACGGATCTTATTTCAGAGATTTGATTATTCGATTAAACGAAATTCAAAAAATTGCAGCAAACAATATGATAAAATCAAAAGAATGATCGAAAGTACGATACGACGAAAGGGCTAGACCATTAAATGCAAAGATCGGTGATAAAGTCATCGTCTTTAAGGACGTGAGAAAGAATAAATTTGACAAACGCGCGGTTACTATCGTGGGTTTCACCGAAAATCACAATGTAATTTTCGAAACCGACAATATTATAAGATTCTCTAAGCATGCTGATAAGCTCTTGGTCACTTATTGTTAAGATAGGTCCGAAAAGCTTATTCCTGTGATCCTTGTAGGTGAAAAGAGGGTACACACGAAAATCTACGCGACTATCCTGTGGACCACGTTGCTGAACATCCTATTCTCAGTAACATCTACCTGCCAAGACACCCCCGAGCTCTTCAGAAACTTGGAAATCGAAGCTAGCACTGGATTATACTACGAGAATCTTGGGTCAATGAGAAGAACCAGCACCACCTGGAGGATCAACGTTCTCCTACGTACCAATCGGCTTCAAGAATCACTCAAAGAATACAGAGATAAAATAGTAACCTTGCCCCGCTATTGTTGTTCAACGCTTGAAGCATCTTTCCAACAAGTAGTGAAAAATTATCACTTGTATTTAAAATTGGCAGCTATAGAGTGTATCGCTAACGATACTGAGAGAGAAATACTGGACCTAGAGCAAGCCACTGTTAAGAAACTCTCCTACTGGTTGCCACAACAAATGAGAAGACGGAGAACTACGCCAATGTTCGGCTTTCTAGGAGGTATTATCGGACCAGTCGCTGGACTTCTCACCTATGAAGATGGCCAGACTATGGAAACGGAAATCAATGATTTGAATAAGGCTCAAGCTAATCTGTCACACCTAATAGGATGCCAGACGAATTTGGTTCAATCTCAACTAGAAGACATCCATTAAGCGATCGACAGGCAGGAATCAGAATAAGCTATCCTCAGAGGTAGACTCGCTAACACCACCCAACAAGTGGGCAAAATTACCTCTGATCTCGAGGAGTCCAAACATAAAGACCTACGTATGCAGCGAACAGTCTAAAGGAGAGATACACAGGTGCGAAAACCGAAGTAATAACGAGCGGGAGAACAATTTTGCCACGCGTAACTTCCTATAACTCCTGCTCTCTTGATACTCGCTGTACCCGCGAGATCACAAAATGCCAATTATTATTATAAACAATTATTATTTAAATGAAAATGTTTAGGTACACGAAATTCTTAAGACTACTAAGGCTACCTAAATGAAAATTGTCGAAAAAATCAAAAAGACCTTCGACAATTGTTATAAAAATTGTTGCTAGCTGAAAATATTGAATATAAAAACAATATAAATTATAAATAAAATAGAGATTGTTAATTTAGTAATGAATATCTAAATAGATATTAAAAATGCCATAATAGTCAACCGATATTTAGAAACTCCGATATCAAAGAATCAACGAATTGCCAAATTCTCAACCCCTTGATTAGAACCAAATTATAAACTTAAAGAAAAGAGTAGAAGATAAAGACTTGCAAGATCGCTCACTAAATGTTCAACAATAATATAAGGCTGAGTTCATTTGAATATTTTACAAATCAAAAAGAGTGTTAATTCAGATCGATTTGGATTTCAGTAAAAATTATTAAAGAACTTGATATCGATTTATTTAACAAAGGAAAGTTAGAATCCACTAAGGTTTTGGATCCGTACATCCAAATTTGAAAATAAAAAATACAGATTAGTTCAACAACGATTATTAATTAACAATTGTCAAGGGTCTAACTCTAAATTCGAACAAAGTAATTATTATTTTATTTCCTGCATAGCAACAAAGCACGTGAACTATTAAAAACTCAGTATTGCAAACTTTTGAGATCAGCATTTTTGGTCACGCGGATTCATATCGTGTCGCCGCGTTGCCACAGTCGAAAATACAAAATCAGCAAAAAAGCCCTCCCAAACCATTGCATTCCATAGCCCACGAGGTGCAGCTAATGCTTAGCCTCTGGGCAGTCGTTCGTCGCTTCTCGAAGAAGCAATTAAAAGACGCGGTCTAGGTCTAGCACATAGAGTTCGCCTTGCCCGTCTGGCTTTAGAAGAGAAGAAGTCTTTTCGAGACGTTAAAATTGGTAAACTTTGCTGATTGACGGTAACCGACAATCAATGAAAAAGGAACGGTGTTGTGAAAAGGACTAGAAAACCACGGATCTCAAACCGTGCGTTTGAATTGCGACGGATCGCGATCGTGTTGCGCGAGTGTACGTGGAAGTGGTGGCGAGTTCTCCGACTGGACCTACACCGAAGACGCACTGAACTTCAGGATAAGGTCAGATATTGTTGTAATTTTGACAGGCGGAATTATATTGAAACGAAAAATATTATCGTGGCCAGCAATTGCCTTGTTTCTGATCGTCACTTGTGTCTCTCTCCTTTTTACAGGGATTTAAATACGCAGAATGTCGTGGGGCAACGTCTCGGGAATCGATGTAGCCGTAATAATGTTTCTCTATTAAATAAAATTCTTAAATTTAATTTTAATTTAATTTTTTGGTTTAATTAAATTAAATTAAATCTCTTCTTTGCCACCGAAAGCATGTTGCGGTAGTTTTAAGGAATACCTTGTAGGACTTTTTATGATTTGGGATGAACTAAATAAAATTTTTTTACTTGTTTAGTGAAAAGGGAATTCCAAATTTATTTAAAGATCCTGAAAAATTGCAGAGCAACAGGGACAAGAGCTCGAAGTCCGGGAGTTGGGTTAAAAAACGATTCCCCGCAATAAAAAAATAAAACCAATTTTTCCAAATTGGCGGTTTGTACCTCCGGCGACGAGTAATCAGTCTCACTTCTCGTTCGTAACACTGAGATTAGAAGCCACTGGTTTACCTAGGGTTAATCGAAACACGATGTGTTTGTGGTCCGAAAGAGACTCCTCATCGGAGACTCTCCAATCCACTACCCTGCTCCTCAGTGCACCTGAAAATAGAGTCAAATCGAGAACCTCACTCCTCTTTTTAGTCTGGAATATGGGAGTATCAACCCGATTCAGAATCTCCAGCTCTGTGTCCGCTATGTATTCAATTAAATGCCTCCCTCTGTCACTGATGTTTGTGCTTCCCCACACAGTGTGGTGAGAGTTTGCATCACAGCCCAACAGCAGAGGGGTCTTGTTTTCTTGACAATACCGAATTAGAGCCTCCACCTCTCTGAGAGGCGGGGGTCCCTCGGCATCGCCAGGGAAATAAGCCGAGGCAATAAATACCTCTAGCCTTTCTCCGCTACTGCCCCTGAGTCTCACCTTAATAACGGTGAGATCTCTAGAGCAGAATTTAGGCACCAAGATCGCATCCAGGCCCTTGACGGCTATGCATGCCCTTGGCATTTTTTCGCGTGGCCCTTATATATAGAGCCACATCCTGACAAGCCACAAATCCTCTTCCTGTATAACCGCGGTTCTTGGATTAGGGCGAGCTCTGTCTGCACCACAGACATGCGTCTGGCTAAAAATGCTGTGGTGCAAATTAATCTGCGTAATGGAGATTCCCGTCTCAGCCATTGAGAGGCTAGTTCGGGGCACCTCCGGACGCGTCTGGGACCCCTGCAGATCCCAGTTGGGTAACCCGGAAGGTAACCCTACTCGCCCCTAGATAGGGACGATAATCTAGAGCCGCAAGAACTCTGATTGAAGATTCGGGAATACCAACGACTAGAATCCAGCCTCTCCCCTTCGGCCTGGATCCCTACCTGTCGGAAAACAACTTCCACGAATCAGTTCGTAGAGACGTGTTCTGAAAATTCAGGCGCCTCAGAACGGTCGCCGGACTCTCGGGGTTGCCGAGAATCAGTACGGTCGCTCTGCGGTACCATTGCAGACACTCCATCCCCTTGACTTCCAAGTTCAGACCTTCTTTAAGCCTGAACGTTGGGGTTTTCTCCACAATCCAGTCTCGCGACCAGATGTCCGCGACCTCCACAACGATGGCCCCCGACCTAATGAAGATGAAGTTGAATCTGGGAGCGCGTCCCTTTCAAGGTAACGCGTCAATCCCTTTTGAGATTTAATCCCTCAACCTGTCTAAATCTTCGAGAGTTAGACACTTTTCAGGATGACCCGACGCAACGACAACTCTCACCAGGGCGTTGTTGGCCATCTGCACGAAATTAAGGCCCTGTGTTACCAGAGCCTTCTGCCGTTTTAACTCTCTGTTTGGGGGAGTTTCTCTGCAGCCCTTCTTCCTCTTCCCTATAGAATAAGCCTGAGGAGTTGCTCCGGGTAAAATTTCCGCAGCCACCACTCTCCTTCTTTGTGCTCCGCTACGGTGCCTCTTCGCTACGGAGAGTTCCGTTAGCTGCACTACGAAGCCTTACGGAGCCTCCCACTTTTGGCTTGCAGGGGGCGGGTCTAAATACTATGGGATTCGCGCTGGTGTCCCAAAGTCTTCGTTAAGAAACCTCCTTTGAACCCCCCGCCTGACCACCTCTACTGAGGGGGGCAGGCCGGGGCGTTCAAGGATTTGTTGACCCTGGTGCCATTCAGCTTTCGACACGGCGATCACATCTTAGCTTGGGAGCATGAGAACTCGCGCTCTCGCTATTCCAGTGGCCTTTGCCATTACCCCCTGCAAGGATCGCTCCTTAGTTTATGTCTCACCGACCAGAGTCCGTCAGTTCCCCAGAGTAGCCACACCTCGCGATACGGCCCCTGAGGTTCACCTATTTCAGATCTTTGGTCAATGAGCTCCGTAAGCCCTCCCACCAGCTACA
This sequence comes from Andricus curvator, assembly GCA_932195095.1. Classification (NCBI taxonomy): domain Eukaryota; kingdom Metazoa; phylum Arthropoda; class Insecta; order Hymenoptera; family Cynipidae; genus Andricus; species Andricus curvator. The sequence continues at coordinate 16,832 of CAKNYM010040677.1, forward strand.
AGGTCCCGCGATCCCTAGGGAGGGAACGAAGACCTTATGGCTCTCGAAAATTTAGGATGCCCTACTGACAAGTGGGATCACATTTTAGTTTACTTGCTGGTAAATAAGTTGCATAAAAATTCCGTAGCTGAGTGGGAGAAAAATCTCTCGAATAGTACAACCTATCCTACTTATGACGATTTGGCTAAATTTCTTGATACTAGAGTTCGTACTTTAGAAGCTCTTAATATGTCCAAACAAGGCTCAAAAAATGTAAATAATACGAATTCTTTCGCAGCAAGGAGATCCTCTGCGCAATCACATAGCACTACGACTTCCAATGGTCCTAAATGTATCTGTTGTGGTGGAAATCATTATCTATCTTAATGTCAAACTTTTAGAAAATATACAGTACCTCAGCGTAAGGAAACTGCTCGGGAGCATAAGCTCTGTTTTCGATGTTTGAGATATAGCCATCGAAGCCAAAGCTGTAAAAGTAGAATATCTTTTTTTCAATGTAAACAAGCTCATCATACTTTAATGCATACCGAGTTATCGTCTCGAGATTTTTCTGAACAATCTTCTAGCAAAATAAATTCTAACCCAAATCAATCAAATTATTAGCTACTGCTCAAGTCATTATTCGCGCGCACAATGAAAGAGGAATTATTGTTCGAGAGTTTTTATATCAAGGCTCCGATGCTCCGGAGCAACGTTGCGAAACTCATTTTATGAAAACGTATTGGCGTACAAAAGAGGGCCGTTATGTGGTACGGCTTCCGCCCAAAGAGGAATCTTTTGATTCTCTAAGTAAATCTTTACCTCGAACCTTATCTATGCTCTATGGAGTTGAACGCCGATAAGCTAAAAATCCTGATTTAGCAAAAAGCTATGAAACTTTTCTAGACGAATACGAAAATTTAGGTCATATGCATCAAATTTCAGATTCAGGCAAAACAACTTTTCTGAGTTGTCCTCCGCTTTATTTGCCTCATCACCCTGTTTTACGTGAATCAAATACTTCTACTCCAGTAAGGATAGCTTTTAACGTCTCTAGTCCTACTTTTTCAGGAAAATTATCAAATGACCTTCTCTTAGTAGGCCCAAAGCTTCATAATGATCTCACAGCTATTATTCTTCGATGGAGAAATTTTCAATTTGGTTTAATGGCTGATGTAACGAAATGTTTAGACAAATCTTGTTGGATCCTAGAGATATCAATCTGCAACGCATAGTTTTCCATAAAGGACCTTCTAGAAAGATAGTACACTATCAGTTAATGACGATGACATATGAAACGGCGTCGGTTCCATTCTTATCAAACAGGGTTCTAAAACAGTTAGCCGCAGATGAAGGTAGTAATCATCCTGAAGCTAGTGAAATTCTTAAAAATTATTTCTACGTCGATGACGTTTTACTCGAGGCAGATACTCTAGAACAAGGTCTTCATTTACAAAAGGAACTCATTGAGCTTTTAGCTAGAGGAGGACCTCCTCTTCGAAAATGGTCATCTAGCAACCCTGCATTGATAATACATAACAATGCCTCTTCTGAAAATAAAACAGTTACTTTTGGGGAGTTTAAGGATGATGCTAAATCCGACCTTGGCTTACGGTGGTGTCTAAAATTGGATACTTTTCTGTTTTTAATCAATATTCAAAACATCGAAATTGTCACTAAAAGAATAGTTCTTTCCTTGATAGCTCGTTTATTTGATCCACATGGGTGGTTAGCGCCTGTAATTATAGTAGCAAAAATTTTTATGCAGGCACCTTGGCTAAAAAAGCTCGACTGAGATGATATACTCCCAGCAGATCTAAATAATAAGTGGAATGCGTATTACAAAAGTTTACCTCTACTTGAAAAACTAACAATATGGCGCTGGAATGGCCTCAGCTCTAATTTAAAATCTATTGAATTGCATGGATTTGCAGACGCTTCTAATAAAGCTTATGGGGCAGCCATTTATTTAAAAATAATTGATAACACAGAAAAGGTTCAAACTTCTCTATTAATAGCGAAGTCCAAGACGGCTCCTGTCATAACTGTTTGTATACCACGTTTAGAACTTTGTGCCGCAGTATTACTAGCAAAACTGGCTCAAAAGGTAGTGAATTCAATGAATCTTTCCGTAGTACCCTTATATTGCTGGTCAGATGCCGCAGTTGTATTGTCATGTTTAAAAAAAGTGCCATCTACTTGGCCTACTTTCGTTACCAACAGGGTAGCCTTAATTTCCACTTTGATTCCGAACGCTAAATGGAACCACGTTTCTACGTGCTTGAATCCTGTGGATTGTCTCTCTCGGGTCTCACTCCAGAGGAATTGATAAACCACCCCTTATGGTGGCAAGGACCTTCCTTTTTTACATGAATCTCAGAGAGACTGGTCAGATCCAGTTTCCTCTGAAATACTAGAAACTGAGGGTACAAAGTACACATCTACTTGCTTAAAAAAGAAAAAAGTTCTAAAAAACCTATCAGAGGTTAAGCTACATGTTGTTAAAATTTAGCCATCACCATTGGAAAAACTTGCCGAAAGAGTGTCTACTTGGCCAAAATTGATTAGAATCATAGCTTATTGTCTTCGCTTTATAGATCGCATTTCTAAACGCTCGAATAAATCAAAGGAATCTTTTCTATCTATTGATATATAAAATCGAGCAAAATTCTGTTGGTTTAAATATTTACAGGAACAACATTTTTCAACGGAAATTAAGTTGATTAAAAATAAAACTGCACATAAACGTTCGAATCCTCTTAAATCTGTGTGCCCCTTTTTGGATAGTGACAGACTTCTTCGAGTAAAAGGTCGTCTAGAAAATGCTCCTAGTTCCTGCGATGCCAAGCACCCAATCATTTTACCAAAAACTCGCGTCACGGTTTTAATAATAGAGCAAGCTCATCAGAGAACCTTGCACGGGGGTCCAAAACAAACTCTACATGTCCTCAGGCAAAATTATTGGATTCTAGAAGCACGTTATACCGCTCGAAGTACTGTAAATAAATGCATTCCTTGTGTTCGCGAAAAGGCCAAAGTCCCTTCTCAAATGATGGGTGAACTCCCTTCTGTCAGGGTGACTAGATCTCGAACTTTTGAACATACTGGTATCGATTACGCGGGCCCAATGTTAGTTAAATTGGGTATAGGTAGAGGTTACAAAGCCCATAAAGCATATATAGCTCTGTTTGTATGCCTTGCCACTAGAGCCGTACATTTAGAGCTGGTATGTGCTTATACCACTGAAGCCTTTTTGGGTACATTTAAACGATTCGTAGCTCGCAGAGGAATCCCTTCCAATTTGTATAGCGACAACGGTACCAATTTCCAAGGTGCTGATAAGGAATTGAAAAGAACATTTCAAAACCTAAAAGAAGATGAAACGCCACGAAACTTTTTCACAGAAAAAAATATAAATTGGCCTTTTAACCCTGCTACTGCCCCTCATTTCGGAGGGCTATGGGAAGCATGTGTTAAAAGAGTAAAACATCACCTGCGTCGTATAATCGGTGATCATAAACTCACTATAGAAGAGTTGTCAACACTCCTTTGCCAAATAGAGGCGAGCCTTAATTCTAGACCCTTATCAGCTGCATCAGATGATCTGGATAAGAACAATCAGTTCTTGATTTGACAGAAAATCGTCTGTCTAGATGTCAGTTGGTCCAACACTTCAATGAAATTCTCTGGCGAAGATGGTCTCTAGAATACTTTCAGGGTTTGCAAATTCGGTATAAATGGCAAAAACCCAGTCCGAACATTCGTGTAGGAGATACAGTTCTTTTACGAGAAAAGGATAATCCTCCTTGTGAAGAGAATTTGGGTCGCGTTACTGCTTGTCATACTGGTACTATTGTACAAGTATGTCTCCTACCTATACATAAAAATAAGGAACTATGAGAGTTGAAATTAATTTGCCACGGTGGGCGGTATAGCCGTCTTATATTTACGTATAGATATTTAGAAATGTCTCGGCACATTATAATGATTCATTTTAATAAGACAGATATAAAACTTTACTGGTAAAATATTCACCTTTACAATCAAAATTGTGTAAAAAATTGTTTGGGTTCTAAATAAATTATTTGATGAAATTGTTATGCTTATACTCTTAATTTATGAACGAAATCATTTTCTGTCTATCATTAGATCAATTTCGTTTCAATTCTTTGAAGCGAGGCTGGTGGTATGTTCACGCATGCTTTAATTAATGAATAAGTACTCGGGTGAAATCACTCATTGACACGAGTGTGTGTGTGTGTGACGTATGCCTTCTTTTCAACTTTATCGATCGCCGAAAGCGGGCGAATTTTCAGTGCGAGACAAGAGAGAGAAGCGAGCGGCACGCTTACGCGAAAAGCATTTTGCGAACTCTTAGAATTTGGAAAATATTAAATTAAGTAAAGTGTGTGCAAGTAGAATAATTGACAATTAATAAGCGACAATTCATTCATGTTAAATAGAAACAGTTTTCTTTGAATTAATAAACCAGATCCTCACTCTGATCCTTATCTAGCAACAATCAATCTTTCTAACGCTTTAAAAATTATTTCTAAAAGAATTTAACAGTACCTTTTTTCAGCCCTTAGAATCTAGTTTCCTGAAAAAATTAAGTCAATATAAATAGTGCATTGAATATGTAGAAAAATGGTCATTTTCATTTATTTTTAAATACCATTTTTTACTATTATTTAACAAAAAAGTTACTTTTGTTTACGTGACATATAAACTGACATACTGTTGTATACATCTGGCTTGATTAAATGCAAACCCAGTTGAAAAAGTTGTATATACTTTATATATAGTGGACAAGACAATTATATTTTTCCATTGTTTTATACATTTTTCTGTACAAAACAAATGAAAAATATCAGTGCTTGGTCCACTATATATAAACTATATATAACTTTTTCAACTGGAATGAAATGTTACATTTTTCTTGCCCTTGATTTTTTCCTAATTCACTTGAAAAAAAATGAAAAAGTGACCAATTGAAACTAAAATAAGAAGGTATTGGTTTTATGTGAAAAATGACTTTCGCGGATTGTATCAAATGTCGACGTTTTGAGGTCGTCTGAGTAAGAAAAAATATTTGTTACGTGGGGGTCTGTCTGTCTGTCGTCGTCGTTGTTGTCGTTGGAGTTGTTGGAGTCGTTGTAGTAGTTGTTGTCGTTGTTGTCGTTGCGGTTGCTGTCGTCGTTGTCGTCTGTATACCGGATAAATTTTGAAAAGGCCACTCGAATTGGATTGTTCTTTCGCACACATTTTAAAAGACGAAAAATAAAGGTCGAGTTCGTAAACTAGCTATTTTGGATAAAAATTCAAAATGTGAGAGCATTTTCAAAATTTTTGAGACCATTTTTTTAAGATTAAAAAATTATCTGTACGGCTATTTGTAGTAATCGAAAATTCGAACATATCTTTACGCCTTTTTTCGATACAAGATACGAAAAAAGACGAGTTGACAAAAATCGTGCATCCAAAAAAGATCTACAAATTCGTTATCAATTACTTTTGGATAGGGCGCGTAGTTTTTGTTTTATTCGAAAAAAACAACATGAAAAATAAAAAAAATTAATTTTTGGACAAACAACACAAGCTATGAAAAAAATTAATAGACAAAAGTTGCTCACCCAGAAAAGAGCTACAAATTTTTCATTCATAGTTTTTTTACGGGACTCGTGGTTTTTGTTTTAATCGTAAAAAATAACATTAAAAATAAAATAAAATTTTCGGAAAAACCACACAACAGACGAAAAAAATGAGAAGACAAAAGTTGTTCAACGAAAAAAGATCTAAAAATTTGTTATAAACTTTTGTTATAAAAATACATTGAACATAAAAAAATAACTTTTTGGAAAAACCGCACAAGCTGTAATAAAATTTTATTTTAAACTTTAAACTGCACAAAACTTGCGAGCGAAGCGAGACGCGTGCGTTGAGAATGCGCCCGCCCAGCGGACAGATTTTTTAATTTCAAATCTTTTAATTTTGAGCATTTCCTTCAGAACTATTATTTATTACTGAAATTTTCCAATAAAATATTTTTCAAATTGAAATGATTTTTTTGTCTAAATCTTTAACTGAAAATCAGACAATTTTTAAATATTGCAATGAAAATAAAAAATTGGGAGAATAATAATATGAAACAAGAGTGCTATAATTTGATGCCAATGTTTGAAATTGCACAATTTTAATATTTTCAATTCGAAATTGCTTTATATTTACATCTGAAATTATTGAATTTAAATATGACTATTAAGGCTTTAATAAGAAATTTTAAAAGATTTGTTAGCGAAATTGTCGTAAAATTTCAAATATTTTAATTGAAAACTGCAGGCTTGTGAAATTTGAAATTCCAAAACTCGAAAAATTAAGAAATTTCTAAACAGAGATTATCGTACTTGAACTTTCGAAGCAAAAAAAAACTTTAGTTTTGAAGCCTTAAAGATTGAACTGTTTTAGAAATTCGCATTCAAAACCATAATTTTAAATTGAAATTGTATAACTTTTAAAGATAGTAAATATATTATTAATAAGTATCATATCTCATTTTTGGAACCCGCTCGGCGTCCTCGTTTTCGGCTGGCCGTTAAGCTCAACGAGATATTTGATTCGGCACTGTCCGATTGGTAGTTTTTCTCTTCCTCTGGTTTCTCAGCATTGTCAATTGATTGGAGGAAACGATGGACAGAAGAAGTATCATAATAATAATAATTGTGCCCTTTATAAATGCTTTTTTCCCCAGATGTTCCAAACGATCTTTGTATTCGGCGAGTTTCGCCCAAGCCTCACGTCGTTTCTCTCTCTGGTCTTTCGATAAATCATATGAAAAGCTCACTTTTATTGCTTTGAATTTGGTTGAGTTTTCAAATACACATTTCTTGTAGTGAGCTTGTTTTATAGAAACTAGTAGGGGTTTTGATCCTTCGTTCCTACCAAGCCATTTTCTGCATTCAATTTCGCTTTCTCCGATATTAGTACCAGTTTCGACGAAAATATCAATTGCTGCACAGAATGGATCCTCGATTTTGCGTTCACTCACACCGTAAAACACCAGATTTTTTCCTCGTTTTTTATTTTGTAGAAATTCCAAAGACTTTTCAGCTTTTTCTAATCTTTGTTCAAGTACCGCATTTTTCCTTTCTAGACGGTCACACTTTTCCTTGCATTGCACTAAGTCTTTCAAAATCTTATCACTCGATTACTTCAAATCTGTTGTATCAGCTACAACGATATCCCAATTTTTTTTTAATTTACCACATCCTCTTGCATTTTTAAGAGAAGAGACTTAAGGTCTTCGTTATTTTTCATCCTGCTAGATTTGGTTCGTCCTTATCACTAACAAATAATAATAAACCGTACAACCGCTGTCAGAGCGGAGCTCAAAGACGTCCGATCGGCACGAGAGACGACGCAAAAACCAATAAGTATCATATCATACAGTATCAAGTGAAATTTAAAATGATCGAATAGATTTTTTTACCCGAAAATATCGAAACACTTCTCTGTATTTCCCTTTATGAGACACAAAATTGGTCTTATCCTACTTATTATATTATTATAATTTTTTTTCTAAACCGGAAGAAATCACGAATTTTTAGCGGGAGCACCGAGAGAAAGCCAGGAGCCAAAAATTATGAAAATAGTGGCCACACTGAAACCGATTTTTATCAAGAATTTTAATTTTAAACGCCTTTAATTTTTAATTATTTAGTCTTGATTTTTTTAAAGTATTAGATTTTAGAATTACCTAGCCACTATTTCCATTTTTTATTGAAATTCAAAAATCCAATTAAAATTTTAATTGAATAATATGGTACCGTTCAATTAAATTACAAAAAATTCAAGTTAAGTATACAAATGATTAATTTAATTTTTCATATTTAGTGAAATTAGTCTTTTAATTTAAATTGAAGTAATTAAACATACCTATCTTATTAAACATTATAAAACTTGGCGAGATTTAATGTTATAAGAAAAATGAGTTGAACAAAAAAATTAATGGGTATGAGACATTAACGGTATAATATAATACCGCTGAGTTGAACGTGATAAATTTTTTTCATCGCAGATGGTTTTGGTGGAATTTTTGTGTGTGAAATATTCCTTTCCATACCCAATTAAAGCGAAATTTGTAATGCTTACTTGAAATGTTTCAAAAATTAAAGAATTAAAAAATCGAGGCCTTTGAATTAGAATAATTAGACAATCACCCAACATCTGGAATGACAATAAAGTTGAAAAAGCAAATAAAAAATATAATATCCAAGTAAAATGAAGGAACTATCAATTTTTCTTAATAATTTTTTTATTTAAATTGATTTTATGCATCTTTGAAGTTACAAAGCTTCAAATTACAGAGTAATAAACTTGATCGGAAATTTCCAAACTGGAACCCAAACCGACAAAAGATTATATTTATGGCCGGAAAACCCCGCAATCATATTACTGTAGTTTTTTTATGTAGAGGAGGTGAGAATGCATTTACGCACTGAGTGTGGGACTCAACCTAAAAAAAACGGTAATATCCACTAAACTCAGCTCCTCTTCCTGCCAACTCATGTCCTCGGAACCGCTTATCGCATTACTTCAACGGCATGGGTGTAAGGCCAGTAAGCCGTGCTTCGGCTTCCACTTTTGAGCGCCAGCTTGACATTCTTCCAACTTTCATCCAACCAGGATGCACGTATCGTCCTCAGTAGTGTGGTGGTACCACAACTCGGGCTCGTCGGCCTTCGGCCTCCTGTTTGGGTATATATGGTTAGGCAGCGCGTCCTTGAGGCCTCTTCAATGAAGCTGCCTCTCGGAACTCCCTGCACCTCATCGTCCCCGGCTGATGATCTGTCCGGGGCTCACCTTCTACTGCAGCGCAGAGGAAGCACTGCGGCGTGCTTTCACACGTCGTAGCCTTATGGCCCTCTTGGCCACATTTCCAGCAGGCTGTTCTTCGATCACAGCCGCTGCAAGTCGCTGCCATGTGGCCATAGCCTAGGCAGCGGTAACACCTCAGTACCTCCGTCTTTTTCCTGACGCGCCAGGCCACCCATCCCACCTCCAGGTGTCCCGTACGCACCAGTCTCGCCGCCGGTTCTTCTTTCAGCTCGATGAAAGCCTTCTAAATTCCTCTAAAGGCTATTTTCGTGAGGCTGACTCTCACATCGCCTGTGGTATCACCGAAGTGGCGCTTTACAGCCTGTTCAATTTCTTGGACCTCCGTGGTTGTGTCGAGGTCGAGGACCTCGACCTCGACCCGGGGGACGAGCTCGCGCACGCTACCCCCGGATCCAACTGCCTCCCTAATGGCAGCAGACAGCTTAGCTCTGCCATCTGCTGCATGTCCTAAGTCAACTAGGACCTCTCCTCTGCGAGTTTCCCTGACAGCCTTGATTTTAATACCAAGGGTGTCCGGTTCCACCTTAGACATGAGGTCCTTCAGAACCTCCGCGTAGCTAGATCCCTCAGCAGGTATTATAATAACCGCCTCGGGTCTAGCTCGCCTCTGTTTCTCCTTCTTCTTCTGGGTGTGTGCCGCCGATGCAGGCTGCCCTTCATCATCCTTCTTCGGTGTTGAAGTCGCGGGACGGGTCCTCAGCTTCTTCTTTTGTGGCCTAGAGGTGCCAGCCTCCACGGGACTCAGAGTGGGCTCCCTCTCACGCTTCCCAGTATGGGGAGTGGGAGTTTCCACTGCTTCTTCCGTCTGAGTAGCGTTTTGGCTGGTCTCCTTCTTCGCCTTAGCCTTCTTCTTAAATTCGGCCATTTGTTTGCCGATGTCCATTCCAACTTGTTTTGGTACATCTTCGTAGCAACAATAAGCTAACCCTACTTTAGATTCGAGAGCTATCACTTCATGCTGCGCTTCTTCTAGTCCCTGTCTAATTGGCATGAACATGTTCCTCTTTGTGGCGCAGAAGTTCTGCATCGTTCCTAAGACCCCCTCTAACTCCTCAATGAGCATCCGTCTTTTGACTGATGTCAAGATCCACCACCACGTCCAATTCTCCTCCCAACTCCTCAAACATACTTCTGTTTCAATTTTTTAGCTTCTCCATTTGATTCCCACGAGTAGTTAGGGAAGTGTAGGTCCACCTCCGCAGAGCCCTGCATGCGGGGGTAAGGTCTGCATACTCTAGAAGGCGACCTGGTATCCTAGAGACACCGTTTGCGACACCATACCCTGGTGCCATTCAGTCTTCGGCACGAATGTTAACGCCTTGACTTGGGGGTTTTTCCTTCGGGACCACCCCTGGACCATTATCCGCGACTGCTTATTGAGTTGTGTAACCGTATTCAGCAGAAACCCTCGGTACAGGGCCCCGCTATCCGCAACCCGGGGAGCGCCTGGTAGCCTGGTCAAAGGCGCCGGGCATATTACTGTAGTTGCACTAATTAGAATTTCCAGTTTCAATAGTTCAGGTACATTCACCTCCTTATCTAGTCTAGTATACACCTGTTTGTTTTATGCGCCTCTTTCGCCGACCCTTGCAGCAGGGGGTCCTTTGTACTAATGAGGAATAAAATATGAAACATGCAATTTTTTTAATTTCATAATTAATGATTCAAACCTCAGTTTAAAGACTTCTTTTTCCCACTTACCGTTTACAGACAGGATCATTTAAGTCCCAGTCAGTTCTTGAACTGTTTCTGGCTTTCAAACAAAAAAAACTGGTCAAATTCTGGCTTACTTCTTAAAGAATCTACTACATGATCAAATTGTTGTTAGTGTTCATTGCAAAAACACGTTTTCAATAAAAATCGTTTCCCGTGGACGATATATTCCAGTTTGAAAAATTGTTTGTGCCTTAAAAGCCCTTTCTGTAGATGGAGGGTTAATAATATTATATTTGAAATCTACGGTTCTTGGCGATTCCAACGATATGTCACTTGGTTTAATAAGTTGAAAATTAAATTTCTCTAAATTTATTTTTAATTGTATTATTTCAATTTAAAAAAATAGTAACTTTTTGAATCAGAAATAAGTCACTTTTGCTCGTTTTTTTGTTTCAAATTGGTAACTTTTTCATCTTTTTCAAGTGAATTAGGATGTGTGAATAATATTCTAATTAACACGTTTTTTGAACTTATATATCACATAAATGTATTAAATCATTTTATCTCTATATCGAAAATTTATTTTCAAAATTCAAGGGTAAGAAAAATGTAACATTTCTTTCCAGGTGAAAAAGTTATATACATAGAGTTTATACATAGTGGACCAAGCACTGATATTTTGTATTTGGTTTGTACAGAAAAATGTATAAAACAAATGAAAAATATCATTGTTTTGTCCACTATATTATATACACTATATACAACTTTTTCAACTGGGTTTGCGTGACAAAAGTGAGAAAAACTCAAGATCTAAAATGTAAAATTTCATTTAATCAATCCAGATGTATACAACAGTATGTCAGTTTATATTTTAATTGAGCAAACGTAACTTTTTTGTTTAATAATAGTAAGAAATTGTATTTTTACAATAAATGAAAATGACCATTTTTCTACGTATTCAATGCATTATTTAAATTGACATAATAGTTTCAGAAAACTAGATTCTAAGGGTTGAAAAAACTTACTATGATAATAGGATACTTTATGACCATTGAAGAGCCCTTAATAAGATCTTTATTTCTAAGAAACCCGGGATCGATCAAGAAAGCAGTTTCGAAGTTATGAGTGTAGAGGTGCGGTGCTAGCTTTATGTAAAGTCAGCGCGCAAGCCATTTTTTTATAAAATATTGCAAAGCTCATAATTTGGGACCTCGAGTTCTTTTCAGCCGTTAATGAGCCCTCAATTTTGGTGTGATGCCGGGATTGATTGCAGCATTGACTTCGGAGTTATAGGTGTGGCGATGCCAGCTTCACATGTGAAACCAGAGCGCGCATCGTTTTTTTAAATATTTAAAAGGACTGCGTGATTGAGCCTAACATAGATCGACAGTCCTAAATGACCCCTTAATTTCTGAAAAACCTGGATTTGGTTGAATGAACAGTTTCAAAGTTACAAGCACGGCGGTCCTAGCTTAATGTGAAGTGAGCGCGCAACCAATTTTTTATAAAAAATACTAGAGCCCAACATTTGAGACTTACGACCCTTAAAAGCCTTAAATGAGCCCTTAATTATAGGATGCTTTCCGAATTGATTTTATAAAAAGGCAGTGCTAGCTTCAGAGAGGTCAACAACAGTAAATGACGAACTCCAAACTATACCACACACCTAATTTTGTAGCTACTACAACATAGGATTTCCTTTCTTAATAAAAAAGCACTATTTACGTCAAATCAAATTCAACCATATGCAATCACCAGCAATCACTTGTAATCGCTTACGTTCACCTTCAATCACTCTGAAATCACCGTTCTATTATTTTAAATTAGTCACCATTACGCTCATTCACCTGCAATTAGTTGAGATTACATTAAGTCACATGCAATCATATGCAATCACATGTGATCAGTTTCCATTTACCTGAAATCAATCTGAATCTCTTGCGGCCACGTAAAATCACCTGTAATCTATTTCAGGCACCTGCAATCTTTTGAAATCAACGGAAATCATCTGTAGTAGCTTTCTATCACGTAGAATCATTTGCAATCGTTTAAAATCATGTGAAATAAAGTGCAGTCACCTAGAATCGAACGGAAATCACATGAAATGACTCGAAATTTACTGCGTGATAAGACGCAGTAACCTGCAACATATCCAGTTACTTTAAAACATCTGCAATCACTTTAATGTATCTGCAATCACGTTAATTCAGTTACAAGCATATGCTATCATGCAATCAGTTAATAACGAAATTTGGAGTACTAGAGTGAGTTAAAAAGAATTTAGAGATCCAAGACATTGCCATGCCTTAAAGTTTGTTCATTGTGATCCCCATAAAATGTGATACTCGTATAAGCACGGAATGGATCAATTTATAATTTCGCTTTAGGCTTGAGCAAAACTGGTTTTAAAATTTTTCTGTCCGCAGAGTTCTAAAGTCCTTCAGAATTATAATTTTTTAACTATATTTTGAGGAATTTCTACAGGTGATGATTATGTTTTAATATACACTTATAATCTACATTTTATTTTTGCTTCCATGCGAAATCAAAGATAGAATAATGGACCAGATTTAATAAAAGAAAAATGTAATTGAGATTCGAACCGTTATGGAAGAGAACTTGATACCCTTTTTTAATCGCAATTATCAGTGTTTTTAAAAATTGGGATGAGAATTTTTTTCATGCCTTAAACACTATAATTTTAAACATTAAAATGAAGGGCTTTATTTCCTATTGTGCGCGCGAATTCCGATGAGAACGGGGCATGCGGTGCTTAAAAAGTGTCCAGGGCGGGATCTCGTCGCGAAACTATTCGTCTGCTTGCATTGAGAAGTAAAGGAAAAAGAGGTTAGATAATATAAGGCTAGTTAAATGGTCGGTCTGGGTCGAGTTACATTCGTTTAAAGAGGGAGACTCTGTAATGGCCGTGCAACATATGGTCAATTCGCAACAGTCGATAAAGAATGATGTGGATGAAAATAATAGTCGCCAAGATATTTTAATAATAAACCACCGTTTATATTTTTTTAAGAACTATTGAATATTTTACTTTGTCACTAGAATAATTACAAAATTAAAACATAAAGAATAGAACTTTAATGACAAAGTTAAAAATTGAAGAATGACACAATAGAAACCTTTTAAAAGAAATGAGAGTAGAACATTGAAATATTTAAAATGCAGTCCTTTCAAATGGTACAATTATTTCAAGTTAAAAATGTTAAAAACTCAAAAGTGGTGATTTTGAAGCTTTGAAATGTGACAATTTTGAAACTATGCAAGCTGTAAAACTGAATTGTTTTTCAAATTAAAACGTTATTTAAATCATTTTATCAGATTAAATTAGTAAAAGTTTTAGAAAATTCAACGCGAAACTTTCAAAAATTTAAAATATTCAAATCTTACTATAGTTACAATTTATTAATGTAAGAAAATTCTACAAATTATTTAAAATCCGAAATCAAAATGTTATTCAACTCTTTTACCACCATCCCTCCTTCCCCTCTTCTAGCAGTGTAACGTAGCTTTTGAACAGCCCCCAACCAAAATCAGAAAATTTCCAATTATTGATAAAGTCTCCCCTCCAGTCTTGCCTCCATAAACGGAGACTGCTAACGTTGCATAATAGCGAGCCCTAAAAGAAATACCTGTGTTAATAGCACATATCTACACGCTGTTACATCATTGCGTTGGCATCTACCATTCTACGGTTCTGCTCCTCTACTATGTCTCGGTACAGTGCAAGGTGCCCCTGCTGCCCTTTAGCTGCATTGCATTCGGCCTCGACCGTCCTTGCACCGTTCTCAACCTAAGCTACTAACGGCCATGAAAACATTTGGGTGCAACTTGCGGATTAGAAAGGCCTGACACGATATTCCGATTCGCGTTGAGAGCGTAGGAGGGAAAGTCACTCAGGGGGTACTCCCTCTCTGACGAACATACCCTCAAAACGGAAAGAAACACCCGTGACTATTGTATTTCTAGTTACAGTCACACACCACTAAAAAGCAGGGATCCGACCGAAACTTTCGTTCCATTTCGACTGTCTGTGCATAAGAAATGCTACTTTGCATATCTGTTTAGCAACCGCGAAATGCTGAATTCCCCACCAAATCATTATTGCAGTGTGCTAAACTTCGTTTCATAAATGTCCTTGATTATTGTTTCACGCAAAAGAATAAGTACAAACTCGGGGAATCCCGAGCCTCTATTATTTTTAATAGCTACATAACCTATTGTATAAGCGTAGATGCGTTCGTGGTGCATTCGTGCATTGTGAAAAAAGAGCGAAATGAGTGGATATTCAAAAAATGTAATTATTCCTGATACTCAATATGACAGTGAAGGTGAACTCACTCCTCCAGAACTTGTAAAAAGTGCCAAAGAAGCTACTGAAAACCTACTTCCTGAAAAATCAAAAATCAAGTACATGGTAACATATAACCGATTTATGGAATGGAGAAGACAAAATAATGTTAAATCCCTTTCCGAGAACGTTTTGCTTGCATATTTTAAGCTATTATCAGAAACCTTGAAACCACCAACCATGTGGGCGACATACTCAATGCTGAGGGGCACAATTAGTATCAATAATAATAATAATATATATAATTATGACAAACTGATTTCATTTTTGAAACGCCAATAAACAGGATTCCAGAGCAAAAAATCTCAAATTCTAACGGGTGAACAAATCTACCAGTTTTTGAATGAAGCTCCGGACAATACATTTCTTGCTATAAAGGTAAATATTGACAATTCATCTTTTTTGGCTCATTTAAACTGTTTTTGATTCAACATTAAAATCTGTTTTGGTAGAAACATCAACTATTATATTTTTTGTTGAGAATTCATATTTTTTGGTTGAAAGTTGAACTCTTTTGATAAGAATAATTTTTTGTTTTGTTAAGATTCTTCATTTTAGTTGAAAATTTATATCTTTGGTTAAGTATTTAACTAAAAATATAAATATATTTACAAAATTTCATATATTAACATTGTAGTCCACACCTCGGATTGAGTTGGCGACGAAAGCCGGTTATCCTTCAAGGGCAATCGCGTTCAGAAGGAGGGCATGGGGAAGGGACATACAACTTTTTGCGTTAGGTAGGAAATAGGAGAAAACAGAGGAATGGTTCAAGGTCCAGCCGCTCTTATTATCGAACACAAGAATTATTCCACGTTAGAAATATTGGTGGCCCTGAAGAGGTCCTGAGAAGGACTGGTGGAGCATGGGTGATTTGAGAAGCTCCTTTCCGGGGGCTCCCCGGAAAATGTCTTGTTCATCTGAACAAAAAAGGTTTACGTAGTGTGTCTGTGGGCCCGGTCTAGGTTCCCGCTAAGCGGCAACTCCGAAGGTCCCCGTAAGTGTGAGGGGGGCTGGGTCCCCGATGGGTGGTAACTCCGGATGTCCCTGTAAATGTAGATGGATATGTGAGGGCGGCCTAGGTCCCCGCTAGGCGGCAACTCCGAAGGTTCTCATGAGTATGAGGGGGGCTGGGTCCCCGCTGGGCGGCAACTCCGGAGGTCCTTGTGAGTGTTGGGTCCCCGCTGGGCAGCAACTCCGGATGTTCCTGTGAGGGTGTGAGGGTTGGGTCCCAGCTGAGCGGCAACTCCAGATGCCCCTATAAGTGTGTAAGGGTTGGGTCCCCGCTGGGCGGAAACTCCAGATGTCCCTGTGAGGTTGTGAGGGTTGGGTCTCCGCTGGGCGGCAACTCCGGATGTCCCCGTGAGTGTGTGAGGGTTGGGTCCCCGCTGGGCGGCAACTCCAGATGCCCCTGTGAGTGTGTAAGGGTTGGGTCCCCGCTGGGCGGCAACTCCGGATGTCCCTGGGAGTGTGTGAGGGTTGGGTCCCCGCTGGGCGGCAACTCCAGATGTCCCTGTGAGTGTGTGAGGGTTGGGTCCCCGCTAAGCGGCAACTTCGGATGTCCCTGGGAGTGTGTGAGGGTTAGGTCCCCGCTGGGCGGCAACTCCAGATGTCCCTGTGAGTGTGTGAGGGTTGGGTCCCCGCTGGGCGGCAACTCCGGATGTCCCTGTGAGTGTGTGAGGGTTGGGTCCCCGCTGGGCGGCAACTCCGGATGTCCCTGTGAGTATGTGAGGGTTGGGTCCCCGCTGGGCGGCAACTCCAGATGTCCCTGTGAGTGAAGCTGAAAGGAATAATAGAAAAATATACCTAAACCTACGTTAGAAGTACATGTTTGATGACCTGAAAATGTTAAAAATAGAGGAGGGAGAGGGGCCGGGTTAAACAAATAATAACACCTTTATTTTAAAATCCCAAGAAACGAGGTCGAATGATAGAATACGTCGCAGAGCGCAACGGTGTCGTACCCGTGATCCGTGATGCGGTCAGGGGTCCGGTGGCTGCACAGCCGAAGCGGCCATCTAGTCGTTCAGGGGGTCAGTAATGTCGCTGGGTCGAGGGCAGCTCTACACCCTGGACATTGCGCGTCCAGGGCGGGTCACGATCCCTCGTAGTAGACTGTCGACTACCCTTTAGTCGGCGAGTGTCTGTGGTCGAGGGCAGCTCTACACCCTGGACATTGCGCGTCCCGAGTGGGTCACGATCCCTCGTAGTAGACTGTCGACGACTTTTTTTTTATCGGCTAGTGTCGGTGTGTTGTGGCTCTTCCGTTGTCTATGCTGTCCCACGGGGCTGGGAAGTGTTACGACCTTTTTTCGTGGGCTGCTAAAGTTGCTGGGAAATCGACCTTGCGCGTCGTAGATCCGAGGTTCGAGTGTGTTCGTGCTGTGAGAGCACCGATATTTATGCCCGTACCCGCTGAGCAGCGCGCACCAGTTGGGTAGGACGTGGTGGGGGACGGGTTGCGGTTGGTCGCTGTGGCGACGCGCGCGAGCCAACCTGTGCGGCATTCGTCGTAGTGGGGTAGATTCTGAACGTCGCGCGAGAAGAGGGGATGTCGCTTGCCGCGGAGTAGCGGTGGCGCGGAAAGTAGGGATACTCAGGAGACGATTGGCTCCTGGCGAAAAACGGGGATATAGCAGCGTGGATTGGCTACCATGTAAAAACGGGGAATGTAGTACGCTGATTGGCGGTTGTCGTGGGCACGAGCGAAACTGGTTGTCACGAAAGATCTTGTGCCCTCTGTAACGCATTCCATCTGACCTGTCAATTTATTATTGTAAACACATAAAAAACATACATAGTTAATATTAAAAAACAAAATAAGTCAAAACGTCGCGTGAAAGAAAGTTTTATAATTTTTCGATACGCTGGCGGGCGACAACATATGCATTGAATTATTTTCAGATCGCCTTGATTTTTGGTGTTCAGGGTGCATGCAGAAGGGAAGAATTATGTAACCTTACAATTAACAATGTCGAGGACAAAGCTCAGGTGCTTTTGCTTACAATTCCCAACACCAAGAATAATAAGCCTAGATCATTCGTGGTCGTTGATGATTTTTATGGTATCTGCAAAAAATACATCGATATGCGACCAACTACCGCCACAACCTCCACATTTGTCCTCACCTATCGAGATGGGAAATGTTTAAATCAAGTAATTGGAATTAATATATTTGGAAATATGCCAAAAACGATTGCTTCCTATCCAAAACTGCCAAATCCAGAGAGGTATACTGGACACACTTTCCGACGCAGTTGGGCGACACTGCTGGCAGACTATGGAGGGGATATCACTACATTGAAACGACATGGAGGATGGAAATCGACCACCGTGGCTGAAAACTACATTGAGGATTCCTTCATGAACAAAAAAAGATCGCTCAACAAATTGGTAATTTGATCAATAATACGCCCACCACATCCATTTGCCAAGCACCAAGGTCTTTTTCAAAAATTATCGAGAAAGCAAAAGGAAAATGTAGAAATTAATAACATCATGCCTAGCACTTTTCCAAAAAATATCACTTTTAATTTTAACAATTGTCCAAACATCTCAATCGTTTTTCCGGAAAAGAAAAAAATTGATTCGCTTTTTATAATTTAAGAAATTTAAAATAGAATGAAATAAAATGTTCCCTAATAAAATAAATATTTATATAATGTTTGTGTTATAAAATGCATACGTTTCTTATGACTTGAGACGTTCAAAATCGAACGAAATTCTCTTCTAAATACAAAAATGTTTACATAATCTTTCTGTTATTGATTGAATTACTTTCTGTTTATTCTTTGTAGAATATTTATTCTGTCGGGGGCTCTGCCCCCCCCACCCCCCGGTTCCCCCCCCCCCCCCCCCTTTCGCACTTATAAAATCAGTAACGAAATGGAACGAAAGTTTCGGTCGGATCCATGCTAAAAAGTTGTATAATGTCAATGTAAGGAAATAAATGTAATCATCCTTTTATAATGCATTGCATTTGAAAATGAACCATTCTCTACAAGAACAGCTTGAGCCGACTTGAGTTGTTTTTTCGGAGAACTGCTTTTCGGATTTTTACATTCTCATCCTATTGAGAAGGTATTAGTTTTATGCAAAATTTGACTTTAACCCCTTGAGCGGCATGCTGTGTTCAAGGAAATGTACCCTGGGTCCGAAGGTTTTTTAAGTCGCAGAATATGAATCTTTAGTCAAAATTCGGAAATACAAAATGCCTGATTCAATATGGGGACTCAAAATTGAAAAAATTTAAAACTCGATAGACTTTTACCGAAGTCGTATCTTGGAGTTTTTTTGGCTACAGAGTACGAATCCGTGGTCGAAGTTTCACCAGCTAATGCAGGGGGTAGGAGCAAACCTATTTCCAAAATTGTTTATTGTTTATATTACATCATTTTATATCATTCCTATATTTTTTCACGGATTCGTATTCTACGACCCCAAAAACCCGTAGAAATAAGGTTTCATGAGAGCGTGCCAAATTTTAGGATTTCTTGATATCTTCAAGCCGTCATATTGGATGAGCCATGTTGAATTTCGAATTTTTGACCACGGATTCGTATTCTACGACCCCGAAAATCTGTAGAAATGAGGTTTCACGGAAATGTGCCAAGTTTTCGGATTTCTTGACATTTTCAAGCCGCCATATTGGATGAGTTTTAAGAAAATTGAAAGAACGACCCGTAAGATACATGCGTTTCACGCCATATGGCGTCAATTCCCCCGGGGCAAAAGTAAAATTGACGCCGCACGGCGTCAATGCCTCTCAGAGGGTTAATTGTCATAATTCACTACGGAGAAGTTCTCATAATTGCAATAATAGATTACACCTCTGCGCTGCTCTAGGCCAAACGGATTTAATTCCCCTTATTCACTTTCCAGTATGAATCTCAACGCCAATCGCCCAATTTTTATCTTACAAATACACTCCTTAATGAACTGACTTTTCTAGTTTTGATTCTAATCTCTCCAATTCGATCTTTGAAAAGGATGATTTTTTTAATTCCTAATCAGTCCACCTATAAAGCCCCCTAAAATCTGTAATCGCCAAAATCCTCGAAAGAAATAGCTATTTGTGATAAAAGTACGCAAAATAGTACGCATGCTGTGAAAACTTACAGCATGAGCTGAAGGCAAATGCTGCAGCATTTTACATAGTTTTACACCCGTCGGCAATCACCTATTTTGCGCATTTTTATCACAAATAGCTATTTCTTTCGTGGATTGTGTTAATTACAGATTTCAGGGGGCTTTATAGATGGACTGATTAAGAATTTTAAAAAATCATCCTTTCTGAAGATGCATTTAGCCGTCAAGAGTATAAATTGTCTGTGCACACGTGTATCACACGCTATTTTTTGCAACAACCGCCCGAGAAAAATATTCAGCACTTTTTTACACTTTTTCATTAAATTTCCGATCCCATACGTAGTGTTTCAGCCAAATTTGTGTATGATTTTTTTTTTTAAATAATGTAAGAAAATATTATTATTATTATTATTCTCGTACAGTCGGCTAGATTAAAACACTTTGCATATCCTTTAAAAGCATAGAAGTCCTCACTTTCGAGGTGGGTGTTGCAAAAAAGTTGATCACTGCTCCCTGGTGGGATGGAGACTGTAACGTAGCGGTTTAAGAAACTAAGGCTGCTCTGGCGGCTGTCAGGAATTGCAGGAATCGTGTGAATTATATCAGCCTAAACAGAGTAGAAGCAAAATCTAGGTGCACAGTTAATAGAGCTTGTAAGAACAACTTTCGGATATTTTGCTAGTCCCTAGATAGAACAACGCCAATCTCCAGAGTTTGACGAGTTATAAAATGTCTTAAAAATGAGTACACCCAAGCGGCCAACGTATCTTGCTCAAGGTCAGAGCTTTTCATCGCGTTGACTTTGCTAATAACAAACTCTTCTCCGGGTTGAGATAGCATTGATTATATCATTCTGCAGTTTCCAGAAGAAGTTCTTAAAACTCTGCTCAATATTTACAATGAAATTTATCAATCCGGTTCTTTTCCAAATTCATGGAATAATTTCGTCATCTTTTTTGTCCCAAAAACAGCTCCAGTTAAATTTCGTCCAGTCGCTTTGGCTTCATGTTTATTCAAGGTAATGGGAAAGCTCATATATGTTACAACAGACTTCCGTCGTTCGTGGAATATAATCAACTTCTGTGACCTGCTCAATTCAGTTTCAGGAAGAGAAGATCCTGCGCTGATAATGTAGCTATTTTGTCGACCAAAATTCCGTCGGGTTTTGAGAATTGTCAGATTGTTGTAGGCCTATTCCTAGATCTGAAAGGTGCGTGTAAAACTACTTCATTCATATGCAATCCTATCCCCCGCAAAAACGTCTACTTTAAAATTAATGGTGAACTGGTAGGTCCGATTATTTATTCTATTTACACTCTAAAAATTCGTCTCGTTATGTCTAGAAATTGCAGCATTATGGAGTTCGCAAATTACATCGCTATTGTCTGTCACTCTTTTGATCCTGGAACAAACAGGTGTCGAGGTCTGTCCTGAAAAAACCAAGTTGGTTCTTTTCTATACACGGAACCTTGACACCTTTAATCCAGCATCTACTCTATTACCAAAAGATGTTATAATCTCCCCCTCTCTACAGGTGAGATCTCTTGGTATCATATTTGACATTAGATTTTTCATTCAATTTCACTTCCTATACTTATGCGACAAAATCAAGAAAGTTCTAAACATTTTTAAAGCCTTAAGAGTCTTATCAGGAGTATTGTGGAATATGGCACCCATGTTTTGAACTTCGCATCCCACAAATATTTTGGAAAAATAGGAAAAATCCATAACGACGCATTACAATTAGTTCTTCGTTACAGAGGCAGCACCGCCCTTTTACCACCCCCCCCCCCCCCTTTAAGGTATGCTTTAAGCACTATCTCAACGCGTTAGAGTTACTTAAACCAGTATGAAAAATCAGTTCGTCCTTTTGAATGCTTTCTAAAGTGTTGAAGACTTCAAATATCAAATTCGTAGAGCAGACACACATCCTCAACATGAATTCCATTATGAGAACCTCTTATTATCTCCTAAAATCAACTTAACGATAGACAGAATGGTTCAAAATAGTCCATTCTCTGTACAGCATTTTAAAGACCTGATGGAAAATGCGTTCTAGGACCACCTACATTTTCACATAGACGGTTCAATATCGATTTCTGAATCATCCGCTGGGTGCGCTCTGTTTTGCTCAGATCCCCATCTCACTCGGGTATGGAAGATCTCAAACATTGCATCCATTTTCTCAGTTAAATTGATAGCTTCACTTTACACTCTAGATTACATTATGAAAATTAGCAGTCATTTTCACAGATTCTCTAATTGTAGTACAACACGTTGGAACTAGATATCCTGGTTCCATACATTCTTTCCTAGTCTTTATAATTAGAAATCCTTTAACAATCCTAAGTAAGATGAATTGTTTAGTTTCTCTAATATGGATTCCTGGTCATCAGGGTATTCCGGTCAATGAAGCATCAGGCTTGACTGCTAAAGCAGCAGCTAAAGACGCTGCCCTTCTCAATATCACATTTCCTTTTTCGAACTTCTTCTGCACGTCCCGTAAAAAACTACACGAAACTTGCCATAACTACTATAAAGAATTAGGTAAAACCAAAGGTATTCTCTAAAGTCAACAATTCTATAAATGTAGGAAAAAACCCTTCTTCTCAAAATTCCATGCCTACAGGGAATGGATAGTATCTTCAAGTCACATGAGAAGCAATTACTATGCTTTCAATATATAACAGTATTTTCTCACTGCGATGAAAATGACATCCTAATAGAATAACAAAAAGGATGTTGTGAAAACCCGCGGGGCAGTAAGGATCTAGTCAACATAGACGCTGTTTCCATGACGCAAGCTCGTAAACATCAAACAAACTTGCACATGGCATACATTGAATACAAGCAAGCGTTTCCCTCCGTACCATATGACTATTTGCCTAAAGTCTTAAAAATATACAAAATCTGCCCAAGCATCATAGACTTTCTAAGTCGTGCGATGATGCTTTGGGGTACAAGAATCAAGTATTTTGATCATGTACAACCAAGGATAACTAGATTAATACGCATTCCTTATGGGTTCGAATACATGGTAATGAGGATAGGAATAAAGTGACCCATCTTCTATACATGAATGGCCTGAAGCTATACGCTAGTTCGGACCAGAAACTGCAGCAAGTGATGTACCTGGGTATTCTTGAATCTAAGGGTATTCAGCATACGGTAGTTAAGAAAAGCCCAACGACTGCGTTCACTAAAAGACTCAGATTGATTCTGAAGAGTTCTCTTAACTCGGCAAAAAAAATCAGGGCAATCAACACCTATCACATTCTTGTCCTCGCGTACTCCTTAGGGCTCATCAAATGGTCGAACACCGACCTTGAACGATTAAACAGGAACATCTGCATAGAAATGACGAAACACCGAATGCACCACAGTAATTTAGTGATAGAAAGGGTAGTTCTACCACGACATAGAGGGGGTAGGGGCGTTATAGATGTCAGGAAACTATGTAAGTCACAAGTTATACAGTTACGAGACTATTTTAACAGCAAGCGAGATGTTGCGCTTTACAACACTATCTGTGAAGTGGATCTCAATTACACGCCCTTGAATTTGTCCTCAGAGGTGACCCTGAATATTGGGGCAAAAACTATAGAGAAATTAGAAACGCAATGGAGACAAAAAGCCATCCACGGCAAGCATCTCAAAACGTTAGATCAATATGAAGTGGATAGTGAGGCATCTAATATTTGACTGAAAAAGAGCGTCCTGTTTCCAGAAGCGGAAGGAATCGTCATTGCGTATTTGACCGGTGCAGATTATGTGGAGATAACAACGAATCCGTCCAGCACATTATTGATGGTTATAGCGAAATGGCTCAAAGAGAATATACGTTTAGACATAATGATGTGGCGGGCATTATACATCAACAAGATGCCCTAAACCTAGGACTCTTAACATAATGGATGACTTTCTATAGATACAATCCAATTCCCGTTTCAGAAAACGAAGATTACATCTTATATTGAGATGTTACTACCCAGACGGATCATTACATCCGAACCAATCGACCGGAAATCCTGATGCGAGAGAAAAAAGGTGGAAGAGTCTACATCATTGACATTTCTTGTCCACTTAACCGAAATTTGCAGGCAACCTATACAATTAAGATCCATAAGTAGAGCGAGCTGAGGCATGAAGTAAATACAATATGAAGGAATTCTAACATGCATCTATTCAACTTATTGTGATTTTGGCTACAGGCAATTTTAACGCAAGATGCACTAAACATCTTGAACATTTAGGAGTCAGTAGGTACTGGCAGCAGCTCACAAGACGGTTTTATTGAACACCTGTCGCATTGTAAGAAACTTTTTAGACTATCAGGAATCAAGCGCCTAAAAACCTGTGGAGTGGCAGATGGTAATTGTAAGAAAGCATGCAGAGGCGACTGTTGTCACCTCCAACGCTCTCGGCCGCTATGTAAGGATAACGGCGGTAAAAGACGAACTCCAAACTGCACAATGCTCCTAATTTTGTACCTACAACATCATCGCAAAAGATTTCAAACATCGTATCAAATTAACTTATAACATCCTCATATCACCAGTTACTTGACTTAGTCCGTGGCTATGATTAAAAATCGGGTTCAACCGAGAACAAGTTAAAAAAAATATATAATAAGCTAATTCAATTTACACTCCAATCGTTCGTCGGACGTCCTGTGCGGCGTAATATTTCATCGTACACTAATAGAAATGGTTCTGTTGATTTAATCATAGGATCGTAGGTTAAGAAATTACGATTATATTTAGAATATAATATGTTTAATTCAATCATAAAGAGTACGAAATGCACTAAATGAGACATAGTAAATACAGCTTATTTATATTTGTGATAAAAAGCTACAAAATATATGTGTTGCTACTATATGGAATGTGTCATTCTATTCAACATTTGTCTGAGGGAGCTATCTCTAAAATTGTGTTGTGTAGCAATATCCGCTTTGTGATTGATTTACCTGACTCGCTTTGCTTTATTTACAACAAGCGCATCTCGCTTGCGCCTACGCGTCTACCTTCATAACCGACAAGAATTGGATTGCCAAAACAGACATCCTTTACGGCTGTATTTATAACAGCAATACAATAGGGTTAATCTAACCGTAAGGACAGTGGTGTCGTTAAGGCCTGCCGGGCTCTGGCGTCGCCAGGGAACTTTTTTTGTAGGCCTGGTAGCGCCAGGCGCTTTCTTGTAGCATTTAAAATTTTTCTAGTCAGCATTATTATTTTTATAATTTTTGATCATTACTCATTTCTGAGTGTTTCTAAGGACAATACAACAGCAAAAGATATTTTCAGAAATTTATATGCAATCTATGAAAGACCCAGTTTGGCAACGCAATTGGCTTTACGCTTTAGCAGCAGGCGCTTCACTTGGTGAAATGGATAAAATCTCCCACCTGTTACTGACTTTGCCTAGTGCTTATGATGGCATAGCGAATGCACTTGAAACGTTGGGTGATAATAATTTAACCCTGCTTTTTGTCAAAACTCGACTGTTGGACCATGACGTTAAAATAAGGACGGAAGATCAAACAACTACTCTTAAAGTTCTGCACGCAGGTGAAACTCCTTCAACATCAGAGACAAGCGGAACCAAAACAACACAAAAGAAGTGGAGACTACGGGAGAAAGGTTTTAAGAAGCACCCTCAATCAAATTTTATTTCACAAAAGAAGAACGACAAATCTCAATTCAAATTTTCAAAAATAAAATGTGTACATTGTGGACGTAACAACCATAAGAAGCCAGTTTGTTTTTATTATAAACAAATGATTCAACAACAGAACCACTTACGAAATTTGACAACAGCACAAACAAATGTGTCGAATGCTGATGGTTTTGCGTTTATAATGGGTCATCCACGTCAAAACAGTTCTACCAATGGAAATGAGATACTACTTATTCTTGATTCGGGAGAAACTCATCATATTACTAAAAGAGAGGACATTTTCACTGATTGCTACACTTTATCATCGCCCATGCAGATCTCGGTAGCCAAAACCGGACAATCAATAACTGCAATTAGGCGTGGAACCATTTTAGTGACAACAAATCTTGAAAAATATAAATTTTGGAAGAAGTGCTATATGCCCCGGATGCAGCATTCAACCTGTTATCAGTCCGCTTTATGCAGAACAAGGGGATGAAAATAATTTCTGATCCAGATGGGGTAACGGTTGAGAATGATAAAAAGGAAACCATTTTCATGGGTAAGTCCTTTGATGATTTATTTGTTGTATTGTTTAAAATAAATAATAACATTAAAAGAGGGAGTCACATCTATATTAGCGAAGGTGTTAATTTTAAACTGTGGGGTGAGCGTCTCAGTCATATAAGTAATTCTAAATTTGATCAAACAAAACATAAAAAATTATTTGAAGAAATTTTTGACCTTGTAGACGTTAAGCTTAGTGATGAAATTTGCAAACCCTGTATTTTTGGTAAGCAAACGGGACTTCCTGCTAATAAAACAAAAAATAAAGATCATGTTACAAGACCATTGCTCATTGTCCATATAGATGTTTGTGAACCAATTACATCACTCACCACTGACAATAAAAGTATTTTGTAACGTTCATTGACGATTTTACTCGTTACACAGTCACGTATTTATTTATTATCTAAATGCATTTAAAGATTTTTTTTAGCAAAGAGTAAATCACATTTCAATTTAACAAATGTTAATCTGTATTGCGACAGTGGACGTAAATATGTAAATAATGTCTATAAAGAGTTTTGCTCAGAAAAAGGGATAATGTACCATTTTACTGTACCCTACACTGCTCAACAAAGCGGGTAAATTATAATGTTGTATAACGCATTATTATATTATATAAAATTATAGACTTGTCGTTGTACATATTTGTTGTCATCAACCCCTATTCGCAAAGATTTAATATTTTTAGATATCATGATAATGCACTCAGAGAGATGGAATGTACTTTATTAAAATTGAGATCATTCCATGCAGCAGAATTCGAATTTGTTAACAAAACATTTTCTGCAAGAAAAATTTGCATCAAATAAGCAAATATCTACATTACCGACATTTAATTTTTACAGACTCTTGTGCATATGCAATGAGATATCTAGGTTCAAATTTTGAGAAGGATATAGAAGGTACTCAACAATTTTATCTAGTCTAACGTGTTTGTCTTTACAAAACAAAGATTACTTGACATTCAGTTTTATTTTGTAATAATAAACATCTATGTCCAGATAAACCGCTTTTAGTGTACCTTTTATTTAATTTCTCCAACTTTAGACTCGATATCTCATTTCGTGAAGACATGAGCTCGTTTTTTTAAAAAAATCGGTAATTTAGACCGGACACATGGACTGAAAATGCTACATTTGCAAATATATAAACAAGTTTAAATTACAAGGGTTTCAAACCGTACAATTTTAAACTGGAATTGTAGTAGTTTCCAACAGTTAAAAACACAAATATTTCTAGAGTGTTAAGCATCTTAAGGTAGTTATCGTTAGAAAATTAGACCTCTGTAAAAAAAGCCTTTTCTATGATAGTAAGAATCAAAATAACATTACTAAAAAAAAAACATTTTTTTTGCACGAAAAGAGTTTAAAACCTATGAAAAATAATTATTTCAATAATATTTTTTTGTAATTGAATTCTTTCTTAGTCTCGCTTCTTCTCTCCCTAGAGATCGCGGGACCTTGTAGCTGGTGGGAGGGCTTACGGGGATTATTAGACCACAGATCTGGAATAGGTGAACCTAAGGGGCTGCATCGCGAGGTGTGGCTACTCTGGGGAACTGACGGACTCTGGTCGGTGAGACTTAAACTAAGGAGCGATCCTTCCAGGGAGTAATGGCAAATCCCTCTGGAATATCGAGAGCGCGAGTTCTCATGCTCCCAAACTAAGATTTGATCGCCGTGTCAGGAAGCTCCGTAGGGGACAACCCACCAGAGGCGGTGCGAAATAGGGATGATGGTGCAGACAATCTTGTCGAAGCCGTAGATGTGCAGCTAACGGAACTCTCTGTAAGGAAGAGGAACCGTTGCGGAGCACAAACGAAGAGAGCCCGCAACGCGCGGCTCTCAAACAGCAGCCAAGGCTCCTCACAGGGGGCAGTGGCTGCGGAAAATTTACCCGGAGCAACTCCTCAGGCTTATTCCATCGGTAAGAGGAAGAAGGGCTCCGGAGAAACTCCCCAAACTGGGAGATGAAACGACAGAAGGCTCTGGTATCACAGCGCCTTACTTACCCGCAGATGGCTAACAACGTCCTGGTGAGAGTTGTCGTTGCGTCGGGTTATCCTGATAACTGTCTAACTCTCGAAGATATGGACAGGCTGAGGGATGAAATCTCTAAAGGGGTTGACGCGTTACCTCGCGAGTGACGCGCCCACAGATTCAACGACATCTTCATCAAGTCGGGGACCTTCGTTGTGTAAGCTGTGGACATCTGGTCGCGAGACTGAATCGTGGAAAAACCCCCAACGTTTAGACTTAAAGAGGGTCTGAACTTGCAAGTCAAGAACACGGAGTGTTGCTAAAGGTACCGCAGGGCGAGCGTACTGATTCCCGGCAACCCCGATAGTCCGGCGACCGCTCTGAGACGCCTGAGCTATCAGAACCCATCTCTACAAACTAATTCGTGGAAGGTGTTTTCCGACAGGCAGGGATCCAGGCCGAGTTAACCCCTGGGGAAACCGGTGATTTCTAAGATCAGAAACCCCAGAAATACACTTTGGGACTCATATAAAAAGGAACTCAAAGGGAGGCTTGCGGAATTTCCCACAATCTATGGTACCATTGATGAGTTGGAGCACGCCGCGGATTTTCTGCGACGGGCTCTGACAACATCATATGATAACAATTGCCCTACAAGCACAATTAAGTCTAGGAAGGGAGCAGAATGGTGGAATACCCACCTGGAGAGACTCCGTTAAAAGACCAGAATGTTGTGCAGTAGGGCAAATAGAACTAAAATGCCTTTAGACTGGGACATCTGTAAGACGGCCCAGTGTGAATACAATAAAAATATAAGAAAGTATAAGTAGGAAGATTGGAGGGGCTTCTGCGAGGAATCGAACAACATTCTGGAAACAACGAGGCTCCACAAGATCCTGGCGAAAAATCTGGAAGCTGGCCTCGGGCTCATAAGGCTCGATAATGGTGACTTTGCCAAAGACGAAGAAGCAACGCTGAATCACCTGATGGAAGTTCACATCCCGGGTTTTCAGCGAATCCGAACCAACTAAGAGGAGGAAGGCTGGGGCCAAGAGGTGCAAAGGGTCGACTGGAATTTCGCCGCTATGGTCGCTGATTACAAAAAGGTGGAATGGGCCGCAGGGTCCTTCTGCCCCTTAAACAAGTGCCATCGGCATGGAAAGATGGCAGAGTGGCCTTCATACCCAAACCTGGGAGGGAGGGTTACACTGCTGCAAAAGATTTCCGACCAATCAGCCTAACGTCTTTTATCCTGAAGACTTCGGAGAAGCTGGTCGAGAGATACATTAGGGATGAGGTGGTCTTGGCCTCCCCGATGCATAGAGGGCAGCATGCTTTTCAGGAAGGCTGCTCGGTAGAAACTGCGCTTCATGCTGTTGTAGCAAAATTAGAATAGCAATTGGAACAAAAGGGGTATGCGGTGGGCGCTTTCTTGGATATAGGGGGTGCTTTCAGCAATATTCCTTCGGAAGTCATCTGTCGAGAGGCTTTGAGATGTGGCGTGCCGGGCCAGCTGGTATGCTGGATAGAAAGCATGCTACGCCGGAGAAGACTCGAAATTAGATGGGGTGAAGGCCTAGTAAGGGGGATAGCTCCACGCGGTTGCCCACAGGGGGTGTCTTGTGGCCCCTCCTGTGGTGCATTGTTGTGGACGGCCTTCTTCAAAGGCTAAATAAAGGGGGTATAATACTCAGGGATATGCGGATGACTTTGTAATCCTAGTCAGGGGGCTCATCTGGAAACGCTGATGGGTCTTATAAGGTCGGTGCGGCGGTGCGCATCGTAGAGCTCTAGTGCGATAGCTCAGGGGTCTCAGTAAACCCGGAAAAGACCAACCTGGTCATTTTCACGAGAAATTATAAAATCCCGAAAGTTGACGCTCCTGTATTCTGTGGCGGAAGGTTGACATTTTCAGATTCGGTTAGATATCTGGGAGTAATCCTAGATAGCAAGCTGAACTGGGCAAAGCACCTGGAGACCCAATGCAGGAAATTTCTCATGACTTTTTGGATGTGGAGAAGAGCCTTTGTTTTGACGTGTGGTCTAGGGCTTGACTGGAGCAATGAGGACTACGCCCGTAGCAGCTATAGGATTCATGCTCTGTGAGGAACCCCTACATGTTGCTATAACCGCTAGAGCGGCACACGCGATGGGCCGCCTGGCAAGAGCAAATAGATGGACTCGGAGGACTAGACACGCTAGGCTCCCGAGTGATATCAGCGCACTGCCGATTCTACAGATGAGGCAAGATTCTTAAAAAGAGTTTGCCTATTGACGCCGATTGGTTACATAACCTGATGAATCGTGATGAATAAATCGTGAAATAATGAATAACAGTAATCAATTTCGGTCGATTTGATTATGAATGAAAAAGCAAGATAGCATCTGAAATATCATGATTTTGTATCTCCCAGATTGTTGCGTGCCAGAATGAAGGTAGAAATCAGAAGATTATTTATCATAGCGTGCTACACCACAGTTGATAGTGATCCGAGAGAAATCAAAGACTCCTTCTGAGACACTTTAAATGATACAATAAGTACTTTCGATCATGGTGAAAGAACCATTCTGCTATTATATGAACGGATGATTCGGCGTTCAACGTCAGGGTACAGATACAGAAAGGGTTCTAGGTAACTTTGGGGATTCGAGAAAAGGACCTATTTATTATAAATACTTGGTTTAGACATAAAATGATCGACATGTACACCTGGCGTAAAGGAAATAGCCACAGTATAATTGACTTCGTTATTGCGGATGAAAGACTAAGATAACTTATGCGAATGCAAAGATATGTTAACTTTTGTCCGAAAAAATTTTGGTCCATAGTTAGAGTGCAAAACGTCCCAAAAAACAGGGTTTTTCGGCCTCCTTTTTCAAGGGTCCACTTTGACCTGTTCCCAAAAAGGGGGCGACTTTAGGAAAAAACTGAAAAAATTCACAGATATTCTTTGAACATTCCTGAATGCAATGCACTTTTATAAATGCTGAAATATGCAATAGTTTTCTTTTTACGTTGATTGATTTACGAACATTTTATCTTGAGAACGAGTGAAGATAGGAAGCCGTTCAATGACTTCAAATGTGCAGTTTTGAAATGCGATTGCAGAGCAATAATTAAATTTATGATAAAATCATTCTGACGCAAGAGACATCATTTTGCATATTTCTGACTCTAATCAGTGTGGGCGTGTGGCCAGCACACCGGAACAAGTGGCACCAAAAAAAGTACCCTTTCTATGAAAATAGTAATTCCAGAGGCAAACCAAATGCCCGAAACAGATGTCGTTGAACGAATCAGGGCCGTCTCAACGTCTTCAAGATTCATTTACAGAGCGCGTCCTCAGAAATAATAATTTAAATAATAATTAAAAAAGAAATAATTTTTTAAATAAATCCACATTATTTTTTAATGTTTCAGAAATCTTCATAAATATTCATGGAAGCATAATTTTTCAAAATGAAAAATTATTACAAATTTTAGCAAGAATCTTTACAATATTTTTATATTGTTATGAAACCTTCAAAAATCCTTAGGATACTTGAAAAATTTATTTTAAATGTAACAAAATCTATCTCAACAAATCATACATTTTTTTAGATTTCGAAATCAAATTTGCAACCTTTTTGAGATATTTGATAGGTTTGAGGAGAATGAACAAATCTTACTAACATTTCTACGAAAATTGAAATGATTTTTCATTTAGACTAAGGCATTTCAAAAGATAAAATTGAAAAAAATGAAACATTCGAAAAGATTTTCCAGTTTCTGGAAAAAGGATGTAAAAAGTGTAAAGTCACTTTTTTTTTATTTTGCAGGATTTAAAAAATAATTTTATAAACAATTCGAATAATACTAAAAGATATATGAAAGTTCTGAAAAAATTCAAAAATTATTTACAGTGTGCAAATATTTCAAAAAATTCTCAACAAATCATAGATTTTGTTACATTTAAAATAAATTTTGCAAGTTTCCTAAGGATTTTTGAAGGTTTCATAACAATATAAAAATGTTGTAAAGATTCTTGGGAAAATTTGTAATAATTTGTCATTTTGAAAAATTACGCTTCCATGAATATCTATGAAGATTTCTGAAACATTAAAAAATAATGTCATTTCACAAAAAAATTGAACTCAGTTTGAATAATATCCAGGATTGTAGGACTTTCATAAGAAAGTTATTTTTAAAATTTGTTTCTACTAAAAATATTCGTAATCGGGTTAATATTCACAATTGGGTTTCGATTTTCTGAGGACCCGCTCTGTAAATGCATCTTGAAGACGTTGAGACGGCCTTGCTTCGTTCAACCACATCTGTTTCGGGCATTTGGCTTGCTTCTGGAATTACTGGAACTACTTCCTATCTTCACTCGTTCTCAAGATAAAATGTTTGTAAATCAATCACCGTAAAAAGAAAACTATTGCATATTTCAGCATTTCGAAAAATGCACTTCTGGGAACAAGGTCAAAGTGGACCTTCGAAAAAGGAGGCCGAAAACCCCTGTTTTTTGGGACGTTTTGCACTCTAACTATTGACAACATTTTTTTCGGACAAAAGTGAACATATCGCTGCATGCGGAAGACTTTAAGCTTCCAGATGCTTTTTATTAGACATTTCACAGATTTTTTGGTGTGCGAATTTCAATCCAAAATCGGTTAAGATGGTTCGGACATGTTGAAAGAATGAAAGATGAACGACTGACGAAAAAAGTGTATGAAGGTAATGTAAATGACAGTATCCACAGAGGCAGACCGCGGAAAGAATGGTTAGAATGTGTGAATGAGACTCTGATTAGAAGAGACATAATAAGCCATAGAAACAAGAGAGCTTGCATGAAAAAATGCACGAACGTGAAGGAAGCTAGAGAAGTCAGTAGAGTGAGTGACGCCTAAAACATAAAGCCTTGGATACTAATGGGCCCGAGTGGGGAACCTCACATGACGACCTTGTGGCTCTTCACTTGGGGTGATCGCTAGAGAGATTGATCAGCAACCTTGGCCGGAGCAGTGTTGCGGAACGAACGTGTTATTTAAATAAATGACACGAGAATTCCAGATCAATCTAAAAAATCTATACCTCCTTCCTCACATCACTCATTTATTTGTGTGAGCGAACTTTTAAATGATTCTGGTGATGATTTACATCTTTATAGATCCATGTAACCCAACAAACTTGCACCAGCTTTGCTTTGATAAAAAAAATCGCGATGAGTTTGCATAGATAAGGAGAACGGCATATAATTGAAGAATTATTAAAAGTATCCGCTTAACTGAAGGGAAACCACAGTAATGATAGTGAACAATTGTCATTCGGTTATACACTTTCGAAACGATGTCTTCTTCGAGAGGACGATTCATAGCCATTCGGCGTTATTGTCTATAAATATAACCTTGGCACTTTGTTATATTTAGAATAACGTATTCGAGGTGCCATCTTCAAATGGGCCTTATCCAGTTGTTATTCTTATGTCTTCAACTGAAACGTGTAAGAAACTTCATATTACTGTTAAAAAAAAATTGCGGTGTTATAATCGGTGGTCAGTAAGTTACTTTTTTTAGTAACTAGTTACAGTGACGTTTCTTAGCGAAAAAAGGTAACTAGTTACAGTTACTAGACAAGGTAACTTCAAGTTACCTAAAAAGTTACTTTTTACACTTCCTTAATTTTATAATTCAAAAATGAAAATCAGTAAGTAATTCGTAAAAACTTAATTTAAAAAGAAATAGGCATTAGTTAGAGTAAATAAAAAATACACAATATATTTCGGCAAGTGAACAACAATGTATACAGGGTGTCCTGCGAGTTATCATTATCCTTGTAGGGGCAGGTAGAACAAAAAAAAAGTAAGTCGAAAAGTCCCATAAACTTTTTGGGTCCGCTATGTATTTTGGGACATACAAAACTTTGAAATTGTATTTAGGTGAGCCGCTTATGCTGACAGTGTCCGTGCATGGAGACTAGCAATCGTCAGCACCACTTCTCCTCTAGTGCTTTGCCTTTTCACGACGTTCGAGGTGTACAAAAAAGCGAAATCTGAGCTCGCTCGACAAGTTCAAACTTTTACCAATTGATTAATGAAATTGATAAAATAAAATGAATTTCACTTTTAGTAATTTGTATCCAAGTGTGCACGTGCCCAGATGGCATTTGTACAACTGTATACGTGCACTGTTGTGTGAAGTCTTACTTCGGAAAATCGAAAAAAATTTGCAATCCTCAAAGTGGTTTACTTCAATTATTTTTTTTATCAACTTAATGCTCTCGAAGATTATGATTGTGTAAAATATGACAAGAAATTCTAGCATTTTTCTAGGAAAATTTAGATTGGCCTCACTAATGCAGGAGCGGTTTTTCAAGTATTCGCCCCCCCCCCCCCCCCGAACCCTCAAAAACTTTTAAATTTTTCATCCTTCTCAAAAACTTTTGAATTTTTCAACTTATTTCAAAATTTGATTGTGGTCTATCGGTTTGTAATCATTGTAATCGGTCGATGATGGCACTAGGGGCGTGAGAATATTATATCTCAGGTTACTAAGTTCATGAAAAATTATAAGGACTTAGACTATTATGGAAATTTTTAGATTTTCGTAAATATGTGATTTAAAAATATCCCTAATACACCTATGTAAAGGCAAATTCAGACATATGTCTGAATGGATACATATCACTGAATGTTGCGCATGCAAGGCCAAGTTAAAAGGTTTCTACATTTCTACACGTTTGCATGCATTTTGTTGAACTTTTCTCATGGATTTAGGAATGCGGATCGTTTATTTTGATTCAATTTATTTAAACAATGAGAAATTTGATTCAGAAATTACAGAAAATTCAGTATGGAGCTTTTACATACATTACTGATGCCTCTACTGAGGATGACAGTGTACTGATCACTGACCTACGGTCGAAAGCTGTAGTCCCAAAGCTGTCTCGTCAAAGTACAGTGTTGTCGTACAAAAAGGACATTTTGGGACGAAAGTTAGAAAATTGACAACGTCGAAAGGTTCTAATGTCTCAGATTACAAGCAGTCAAGTAACGGAGTGACA
The DNA here is from genome assembly GCA_932195095.1 of Andricus curvator. Taxonomy (NCBI): domain Eukaryota; kingdom Metazoa; phylum Arthropoda; class Insecta; order Hymenoptera; family Cynipidae; genus Andricus; species Andricus curvator. The sequence continues at coordinate 52,071 of CAKNYM010040677.1, forward strand.
GGGAAAGTTTATGACATCAATTAGGCCTACGTGACTAAAAGCAATCATTGCTGAAACGAAAGCAAATTCAGCATCTGATCAAATATTCCATTTTTGGAGCCCGAACACTGAAAATGCAATTCATTTTATTTTAATAATTTCATTAATCAATCGCTCAAAGTTTGAACTTGTCGAGTGAGCTTAGATTTCGCTTTTTTAAACACCTGGAACGTCGTGAAATTGGCGCTAGAGGGGAAGTGGTGCTGACGATCGCTAGTCTCCATGTACGCACACAGTCGCAAAAGCGGCTCACCTACATAAAATTACTACTACACTACTACACTACATACTACAATCCTGTAGTATCAGATTTTGAACGGATTTTGTTCTTCCGAATTGTTCGGTAGGATCGCTAGAATTACTTGTGTCATTGGCTTTATTTTCATCAGCCATTATAAATGATTTTTCATATTGAATTTCAAGTTAATCCGTTTAGGACCAAACTTCTGTTTTTCCAACACTTTTTTCAATGTCATTTTGTGCTACTGAATCGATTGTTGAGAGGGCTGTGTATATGGGCTTTTGGAAGCATGTCGCTTTAGCCCTTATGTCAACACCCAAAAATTCCACGTTCGTCAACACCCAGGATACCTGGGTATCCTCTCACTGAAATGCTTAGATATAATCATTCTACTTCGTGGAATTAAATCCCTTTGCTCCGCATATCTCGTTATCTCATTTCACATTATCACATTATCGATATCTCGAAACTCGATATGTCCGAAACTGTTTTTCTAACCTGAACAGTCATTCTTTTTCAATAGTGCGGAACACAGATATTATGAGTGTAATTTTGTGAGATAAGTTGACTTAGTGACACGTTATTGAAAAATGGAAGAACTATCACAATCCGATTTAACAAGTAAGATGAATAAAATACTCCATATTTAGTTATATAAATGGAAAATTTGTCACATTTTTCGATAGCGCGTTCCTTTCGAAAAGTATAAAATTTTCGACATTTGCACTGCCTCACAGTGAGTTTTTTTTACAAAATTTTGTTTGTTTGTTTTTAGTTTTCTGCAAAAAAAAACCTGAAAACATATGAACTTACCAAGGTAGCTGAAAGACGAAATTTCGAAACTTTTAAAACCATGAAATCGGTAGTTTCTTTACACACAAACCTCAAACCCACGAACCTCAATACCCCAAACCCGTAAACCCAAAAACTTCAAACCTCAAACCCACAAAAATTATACCTCAAACCCACAAACCTCAAAACCCCAAACCCGTAAACCCACAAACCTCAAACCTCAAACCTCAAACGCACAAACCTCAAACACATAAACCTAAAACCACAAATCCACAAACGCACAAACAGCAAACCCACAAACCTCAAACCCACAAACCTCAAACCAACAAACCTCAAACCCCCAAACCCGTGAACCCACAAACCTCAAACCCATGAACCTCAAACCCACGAACCTCAAACCCACAAACCTCAAACACACAAACCTCCAACCCACAAAAATTAAACCTCAAACGCACAAACCTCAAATCCACAAACATGAAACCTCCAAGCCCATAAACCTACAAACCTCAAACTCACAAATCCATAAACCTAAAACCCCAAATCCACAAACCTCAAACACATAAACCTAAAGCCATAAATCCACAAGCCCACAAACAGCAAACCCACAAACCTCAAACCCACAAAAATTAGACCTCAAACCCACAAACCTAATACCAAAAATCCACAAGCCCACAAACAGCAAACCCACAAACCTTAACTCACAAGCCCATAAACAGCAAACCCACAAACCTCAAACCCACGAACCCCAAACCCACAAACCTCAACCTCACGAACCTAAAACCCACAAAAATTATACCTCAAACCCACAAACCTCAAAAACATAAACCTAACCCCACAAATCCACAAACCTCAAACCCACAAACAGCAAACCCACAAACATCAAACCCCATGTTCATAAAACTCGACATATAAGTACATCATGCAGAATAGTCCACAAACCCACCAACCTTTAGGGTTTAGGGTTTATGGTTTATGGGTTTAGGGTTTATCGGTTTAGGGTTCATGGCTTTATGGGTTTAGGGTTTATGGGTTAGCACTGCTACTTTTTTTTGTTTTCATCAAAAAACAAACCTAAAAAGATATTAACTTGCCAAGGTAGCTGTTTGTGGGCTTCTGGATTTGTGGTTTTACGTTTATGTATTTGAGGTTTGTCGGTTTGGGGTTTCAGATTTATAGATTTTTGAGTTTGAGATTTGCAGGTTTATGGGCTTGGGGGTTTTAAGTTTGTGGATTTGAGGTTTGTGCGTTTGAGGTTTTTGGGTTTGAGGTTTAATTTTGTTGGGTTTGAGGTTTGTGGGTTTGAGGTTCGTGGGTTTTAGGTTTTTCGGTTTATGGGCTTGGGGGTTTTAAGTTTGTGGATTTGAGGTTTGTGCGTTTAAGGTTTTTGGGTTTGAAGTTTGTGGGTTTACGGGTTTGGGGGTTTGAAGTTTGTTGGTTTGAGGTGTGGGGGTTTTTAGGTTTGTGGATTTGAGGTATAATTTTTGTGGGTCTGAGGTTTGAGGTTTGTGGGTTGGAGGTTTGTGGGTTTACGGGTTTGGGGGTTTGAGATTCGTGGGTTTGAGCTTTGTGAATTTGAGGTTTGTGTGTAAAGATATTAACGATTTCATGGTTTGGAAAGTTTCGCAATTTCGTGGTTCAGCTACTTTGGCAAGTTCATATTTTTTTAGGTTAGTTTTTCACAGAAAACTAAAAAAGTAGCAGTGCTACATGAAATTATAATTCGTTACGAGTATTATAAAAAGAAATTTATTAGAATCGGTCAAAAATTGAGCAGTCAGCAGAATTTTGAACAAAATTTTGTAAAAAAACTCACTGTGTGCCTGTATTGATTTTATAGATTGAGTGGCGCACAAAAAGATCTTTATTTGAAAACTCTTTTGGTGGTTCGTTTATAATTATTCAACAATTCAAAAAAATGAAAAAATAAAAAATACCTGGTCATTGACATAAGCTTTAAACGTATATTTCTATGGGTGGGTACCTGGGTGCCCGGGTGTTGAAATCAAGTACCTGAAGTTCGAGCTTGATATTTTCATCTCTATAAGGCCTAAAAACATTTTTTTCACTATCCTATTCCATTGCAAAAAAGTTTAATCGCGACGATCTAGACGCTTAAGAGCGAATTCCGTAGGGAACGTGAAAATGTTTTTGAATGAGTACGGAAGTGGGTTCCTGGGTACCCGGGTGTTGACATAAGGTTTAGAGTATTTTCTCCAGAATTATTGTGAAAAATATGATTTGTGTGGTATGCCTGGATTAGTAAAAGAATAAAGTATGCTCATCTGTAGTCAAATTTAAAATAATATTTATTATGTTAAAAATATGATTGCTCAAAGTTACCCTAATTTTGAAGGCTTATTTTTTCGGCTTGTAATGATTATTTCGAAAATTTAACAACAGATTAGCGTAGATCAATTCTTTCTGAACAAAATTAACGTATATGAAAAAATTATTACTTTTAAATAAATTTTAAAATGATGCGAAAATGAACAGAATATTTGGGGTAAATTTAAGGCAAGAAACTACCGATCCTGATGGCAAAATCGTGAAGCAGACCTGTTAGCACGCGCACGCTTGTTCACGTCGCCCTTTACCTCACCCCGGCAAGTTGTAGGTCTACGGGTCACAATGTCTAGGCTAACTGTAACTCACATCTGGCACCAGTATCAAGACAAACCTTCCTGAATCGAGAACCAGGCTCATTTCTGAATTTCAAATTTTCTCGTGTCCGGGAGCCACATAGGAGAGGTAGTATGACGTGAAAGATCACAGAAATTTGTTAATGTATGTTATGCAGAATGGCGTCCTGAATTTGACGGCATGAGGTGATTTCACGAATTCATGGTCGTTATCGAAATATTGTTAATGAAACATTTTTTACAAATCATGCTGTATCTCCTAATATTATCGAAATTGGAACAAATTTGTTTTTGAAACTACACCAGAGACTCGATAGATGAACAATCTCGGGGGTTGCCTGAAAATAGCCTCGTTCATATAGCGCGTACAGCGAAATGTAAACAGTCAGGGCCGCCTGAACCATTTCCATAATATTGCGCAATCTACTTCACTGAGTAGTAAGTGCATGCGTCCCTTCAGAGGAGAAGTCGCAACTGTCTCTCGCCCTGCCCCCTGAGAAACTGCAGGGACCAGCAATTCTAGGAATTCATATAATGCGTGCGATCGCGCGTTCAAATAGCGAGACTCTGGTGAATTAGGTGTTATTCAAATAAACAATTTGGAAAAAAAAAATATTTTATTCGTCTTCAGAATTAATTAGATTATGATATCACGCATAAAATTTCTTTTACACATTTTTACATCCGGCCCATTGTTTAAACAAAAGAAGCAAGTTCAATCTATAAAAGGGTTTAAAGAAACTTGCTTGCAAAACATGTTTGAGCTTCTTTCATATAAACAATAGATAAAATGCAAGAATTTGCACAAGAAATATTATGCGTGTCATCATAATCTTATTAATTCTGAAGAAGATATATATCCATAAACAGGGTGTCCACCCTACCCGGAAATCCTGGAATTGTCAGGGAATTTTTATATGCCTGGAAAAACTTGGAAGTGTTAGGGAATTTTTTTGAGAGGGTGCTAATTTTTGTTTAATTCCAATATAAAATTGAATAACAATAATATGCTTAATTGGTAAAAGTATCTTTAATTACAGTACTCAACTATTTTGTTGAAAATTCGTTTTATTTGTTTCAAAATAATTTTTTTAACTGAAAATTTAACTATTCTATTTTTGGTTAAAAATTTATCGTTTTTAGTTGAAAATTCAAGTATCTGGTTGAAAATCCATGTATTTTGTTGAAAATTCGTTCTTTTTGGTAGAAAATTAATCTTCATGGTTGAAAATTGATCTTTTTCCTTCAAAATTCAACAGCTTGTTTGCAATTTTTCTCTCTCATGACTGAAAAGTATTTCCTAGTTGTAAATTCAACTGTTTTTGATTAAATATAAAAATCTTTTTTGGTTGTAATATCAACTACTACATGTTTCGCTCAGAAGTCATCTTTTTTTGAATGAAAATTTAATTACTTGGTTGAAAATTAAACCTCTTTGTTAAAAATTATCTTTTTGGTTAAAGATTCATAATTTTATTTGAAAATTCATCTGTTTGTTCAAAAATGAGCAATTTTTTGAAAATTTTTTCTTTGTTTTGTGTAGAATTAATTTTTTCACTAAAAATTTAACTATTTCAGTTGAAACTTGAACTATTTTCTTGAAAATTGTTTTTTTTTTTCATTGGTTGAATTTTTTTTTAACTGAAAATGTAACTATTCCAGTTGAATATTAAATAATTTTAGTTAAAAATTCATCTCTTTGGCTGAACAATAACTTTTTTTTCATAAAAATTTAACTATTTAACTTTTGACTAAGGAATTATTTTTTTAGTAGAAAATTCCTATTTTTTGGTAAAAACTACATTTTTGGTTGAAAAGTCAATTATTCTAGTTAAAGATTTATCATTTTAGTTGAAAATCTATCTTTTTGGTTTTAAAATTCAAATATTCCATTTGAACATTTATCAGTTTAGTTGAAAATTAATGACTTTGTTTAAACATGTAACTATTTTTTTTTCAATTCTTCTTTTTTGGCGGAAATTCTTCTTCTTAGTTGAAAATGTATCTTTTTTGTTGAAAATTCAACAATTCCAGTTGAAGATTTATAATTTTATTTGAAAATTCATCTTCTTCCTTTAAAATTTAACTATTCTAGTTGATGTTTAAAATTCATGTATTTTTTTTTGAAAAACGATCGGGTTAAAAATTGATCTATCTTGTTGAATATGCAATATTTTTACTTGGGAAGTTAAGAATTTGAAGCGGTTTAAATTGAGTTTAATACTGTACCGACATTAATTTAACCTAAATATGCACTGAATTTATATATTAAAGATATTAAGATAATTAGAAGATAAAATAAAAATTTGTTTGAATTATTATTCAAATTCATGTACTTTAGGGACAAATTCAAGAAATGGTCAATTACGTTTTTAGTATCATTCAATTATTTGACGAGCCGTCTAATATATTTAAGAATATCTTGTAATATAAATTTTCAAAACTTTCTAAATTAAAAATATTGATTGAATCCCTAGAAACTAAGAAAAAAACATTATTTATAATAAGCTCGCGAAACTGTATACATATTCCGAGTCGATTGCTTAAAAAAATTCGAAATATTTGAATAGCTCCGTATAAACAATGCATAAAAATCGACTATTACAATATACTTTTTTATGTTTTTTGCAAAAAAGTAACAGGCATACCAAAAATTGCATAAAACAAAAATTGTTTATTTGAATAACACCTAATAGTCGAGATCCGTTGAGTGTGAAAAATGACATAAAACGTCGTCTAATAATATGGGACTATCAGTTTCCCAAAGATGATAAAAATATTGTGACATGTAAAAAGTTTCTCAGTGACGTGATTCGTGTAGGATATAAAAGATTGGATATTTTGCTTGATCCAAGAGAATATTTTAGTTAATTCAAATAAGTGTTTTTGCTGGTCTAAGAAAAGACTTTGGGTGTTTTAACCAAAACTTGTAGTTCATCTAACCACAAAGGACCCGGCACGGCTTATCGGCATACATTGTTTATCATTGAATTATGTCATCTTGTGCGAAAGAATTAGTAGTTTATGTAACTACTAAATATTGTAAGACGAGACAATTCGACGGCAAGCCATTTGAAATATAAATTGTGCAGGATCCTTTGTTTAGTTGAATGAAAAAATCGTTCTGTTTTTTTTTTTTAATCGAAAACTTAATCACGCAATCTTCGGTAATCTTGCCTATTTTTCACATAATCACATAATCCCACTCGATTCTGTTTCTGGATCACTTATTTTGATGAGCATCACCGAGATGCGAACGGACTACATTTTTATATGTTTTTTTTTCGCGACGCTACGAACTGTGGCACGGGGACTGTCATCTGAAGTTGGAGTACGCGACCGTATTAAGTGCGCAAGCATTCGTCGCTTTTAAGATGCTTTAAACAAAATATTATGGATAAATCAACTAACTATTTTGCTTCATTCTAGTAAAATTCTCTCTCCAATTATTTGGTAAATCCATCCAATAAATTTCGTTAAATCAAAAAAATACTTCCTAAAGTCAACAAAACGATTCAACCAAAAACTTTAGTTGATTCAAGCAAACGAATTTGATCAACTAAATAAAAAATTTGTTCATTTAACCATAATTTTTTATGAAATCAACAAAATACGGTCAACAAAACGATTGTGTTGCATGAAGAAAATTTTTTTCTAGAAGTATATGTGACGCGGTCTGAAGAAAGACCCCTAAGCGGCCAAACGTAAATTTTAGAGGAGAAGCAGGAGAAGTGGCGGCGGGCCGATAGAATGACATAGAACGACAATGTTTACACGCTTGTACTGAATTAATTATTAATGATGGAATTTTTTTAACCATACCCATCTTAAAGAGCAAGTTCGAATCTACGTAAAACATTAGAAATTAGAGAATCGATTTTTGGCCGCTTAGGGGTCTTTCTTCAGATCGCGTCACATATATAAAAACAAACTGTGCAAAAGTGATCATCGTACGAAAGCCGCCTTGTGAGACTGTTAAATATCTTGATTATTCTTTCGGAAACCGTGCATTTTAGTTCCAATGAAAATAAACTTTTGATAAAAAAGTGAAAAATAACATTCAAACATGTGAAAAATTCGAAAATATTAATATGCATTGAGTAAACATAACCTCACTTTGTTTCATTTTTTATGATTAAATTGGTACTGCTTTCTACAACTTAACAAACTCAGTAGTGTTTTATAATTCTTTAGTGAGCTTCAACATTTCTTTTTCACTAAATTTACGCCTGATACATCTTATTTTGTTAAAACAAATTTTGAACAATTATACACACAGGTCACATGTTATTAGCGGAAAATGCTCAATTTTTCAAATTCTCAGAAAGTATCATGGCGGTACCAGTACTTCCGTATTCAGGATGAAAATGTCTATCCACGCACTTTAATAGTCTCGAAATCGAAACATTCTTCGCCTAATAGAGACATTCTTAGACATTTATCCAAGAATAAAATGAATAACCAAGATGACATAACGCATCCTTACCTCACACCCTGCCTATTGTCAAATCAATCATTCAGTTGTACATTTACCCTTACACACGCTTTACTACCTGTATATATTTCTTTCACTCTATGTGGGAGCCAAACATTGACCTGTGAGCTGTCACAAGCATTGAACTTCCCAGATCTGTTCTTCTGTTATGTCCATGACCTTACGAATAAATATTAAAAAAGATATTTTTTCTATGATACTTATTAAGTCCATAGCTCTATAGATATTGCAGTTAGCTACATTACCCTTTCCTTTGTAGATTGGAACGATAATCGCCTTACTCCAAACATTTGGAACTCCCCTTTTCTCGGCACATATATTCATCTCGCTCAGCCTTACAGAGAGATACTCGTCACCGCTCATGAGCATTTCAACATATACTGATGTGCAGAAAATGTCATAAAGATCTTCTAGTTCGAGAAAATAATCCTCCATGTATTCATTTCTATGGCACGCCAGTGCAACACATTCACAAAGTATGTTATGAGCTGTCTACTCACGAAAATCGCACTTTCGACAATGAGGGTTGTTTCCAATACTCATGTTGGTCAAGTGTTCTCTCAATCGGCAGTGTCCAGTGAGCATCCCTACTACGACATAAATCTGCCTTCTTCTTATGTTTAAGAGTTCATTCGTCCTCCAATATCTCGCATGCTCCTGGGAGAGCCATTTATCAACGAATCTTTCGCCGATGCATACGAGACACCACAGTAGGGTTCCGGGCCAATCAGGGACTGTCTTGTTCCCGCCTTAGGCAGTGCATCTGCGCCATCATAACCTTCAATATCCTTATGGCCGGGAACTCAGACCAGATTGATCCGATTTTTACCGGCAACCTTAAGAAGATCTTTAAGGCAACTCCAGACTAGTCTGGAAATAAACTCTTCAGATGTCAGAGTCTTAAGTACTGCTTGACTGTCAGAACAAACGTTATTGTGCTGGCCTTCAAAATCATGCTTACCAATTTCCTTCTGGCAAGGTTTAATAGCTGTGATTTCGGCCTGCAGAAATTAAGGGAATGTGACCAGTGCTTCTGTTATCTTAGCCCTGGGTTTCTTCCAATAGATTCCAGTCCCTATTCCCAAGGAGTCTTTAGAGCCGTCTGTGTACCAAACGAGATCTCCTGGTTTAGATAATTGTTCCTTTCTCTCTTCATCATGCCAATCTTCCATTTTAGGGAAGATGACCTTGAAGAATTTCATGAAGGATAATTTCCTCAACATAACATCAGTTTGCATGGCGAGAAGATTATCCTCGCATAGCATTCGCTTACTGATATCATGTATATCTGTCATCTGAATATGGCTACGATTACCCCATACTAGGAGTCTATAGACTTCCACTGCCGCAATCTTCCTTAGGGAAAGGTGCAACAACGAGATATTCAGAATGACCCCAAGAGCTGCTGCTGTTGTGATTTTTATAGTACTAGGGATCAATAAGCAGAACAATCTTCGGAGGTTTTTCATTTGCTTTATAGTAATGATGAGTTCAGTCCTTCGCAACCAGATCATTGATGCATATGCTATTATGGGTCTGATTTTTATTGTATATAACCAGTGAGTCATTCTGGGTTTCAAGCCCCAAGGTTTCCCTATTGCTCATCTACAGACCCAAAAAGCCATCTTAGCTTTATTTACCATTGCGTCAACATGGAGTTTTCAGGTTAATTTAGGGTCAAGCTTTACTCCTAAATACTTTGCTGATTTGAAAAATTCTACTTCCATACCGTAGAATTTAATATTTCTAAGGCCAGGAAGCTACCTTCTTCTGGTAAGTTGCATGAGTTTCGTCTTGTCCGCGTTAACGGACGAACAACGGACCCTGCACTTTTGCTCTGCTATGCTGAGCGCTGACTGAATCAGTTGTACTAACTTGCCCTCATTCTTCCCTGTTTCCAGGATCTCCAGGTCATCTACATAGGCTTGAGTGAAAAACCCCGATTCGTTTAAAACACGAATCAGGTCATCAATGACAAGCGGTTGAAAGAACTCATTTCTTCAATATGGAGTGCATCCACTTGTTGACGGTATAACTAACTTCGTGGGGTTGAGCGGAACCGGATGCGGATTCGATCAGAGTGTTACTAAATGCCCCCTCTATGTCTAGAAACGCTGAAATTGCTACTTCAAGTTTGCCCATTGTATTATTATTGCGGGAGGTAAACGCATGGAGAACACCTACGGTAGATCTGCCTTGTTAAAAATCAAATTGATTCCGTAAGGATCTTATCTTTTATGTAAAGGTCCACTAATTTTTTTAGAGTTTTCAGCATGAAAGAGGTCAAGCTGATCGGTCTAAAGGGTTTTGCCTTATAGTTGGTATCCTTACCCAGCTTTGAAATGAAAATTGCCCCAACATTCCTTCATGCTACCGGGGTGTATTTCATTGCTAAGTTTGCCAAGGTCTGAAATCCATATTAAATCAATCCAGGGAATATTTTATTATCTTCGGCAGCTTTAAATGGTTTAAATTTCTTAACCACCCATCTAATTTTTGAATGAGTGTCAATATGACTAGCTACTTTCCAATCTTTCATTCCGGCTCTAAAAGTTGGTCCTCCTAAGGGGTATAACTCATGGGCCGCCCCCTCTTTCGTGTAATATAACTCCAAGCCCAGGAAGTGTACCCTCATTAGTTACTGTAAGATTTCATTAGTCGTTCCAGCTATTTCTCCCGAAGGCAATATTAATGCCTTTAGTTGTCCAGCAGTGCCATGTATATATCCATGAGTCCCTTATGGCATTTTGTATCTCATTCTTATATCTTGTCAAGGATGCCCTGCATAAGTCCCAATTCCCATTCTTTTTAGCACTATTAAAAAAGCATTTAGTATCCTTTTTCAGGTCTTTTAGTCTAGGATTCCACCAGGATGCATCCCTGTGTTTTCTTAATACGAAGAGGACAATTGTCCTCATACGCTTTGTTCATACCTTTTTGTAGGATGTCGACAGCAAATTCTATTTGTTCGATAGACTTGATTCTGCCAGGTATAGCGCCCATCATACTGCTGAGATCCTCCTTATAAGTATCTCAGTCAGTTGCTTTAGTGTTCATATATATTTAAGCCTCCGGTCTATCGGCTGTCAAGGAGAAGCATATTTGTCTATGATCCGATACGGACGTTTCCGACGATACAGGCCGCCACTTGAACACTTCTCTAGCATTTATAGAAACATACGGGCAAAATAATTACCTCGTGACATCTAGATGTCAAGACGGTAGGTCGTCACCCCGATTCAATAAAGTCAAGTCGGTAGTTAAAAGGTAATCAAATAGTAGTCCATCAGATTTCTTCATTCCTTAGATGGTGGTGGGTCCTGAGATTACAATGGTATGTATGCTGAGAAAATCATCAATATCACGTCTGACATAAAATGCTGCCATATGTGTTTGTTTCGCTGCCAAACGTCTGCTTAAGATAGAAGACACTCCCTTAGCGTTGTAGAGGTTGATCTGAATAAGATTCAGACTGGACGGGGGTAATGTAGTGTCCATTTTAACTTCCAGATGTCTCCGTCACTTCTCTATCTTCGGGTGTAACTTTGGTTTTTGAGGAGATCTTTATATTGATCCTCTTTAACCCATAGTGAGGCCTGCATTCGATCTTCTTGAGACTCTCGAACACTCCTGGCTCTGCGAAAACCTTCCATCCTGCCGTTTTAATAGTCGGATTTCGGATTTTTATTTTCTTAAGCACTACTGTTGGTTCCACGGAAACACAAGAAATTCAAGCCAGCAACTTTATTGGCCTTGGGAGGTCTTTACTGTCGATCACCATGATCTTAGCTTCCGTCCAACCTTATAATCCTCCAACAGCAATCTTAAAATCTTGGGATGACTTCTTCAGGTTGCACCCCATCGATTTTCTTCTCTATTACCGCTTTAATTGCCAGACGGCGACTGTGACCCTTTTCAGGTGACTTTGAAGGGCCTGACTATAAGAGACTGTTGGATCTCTGAGCCGCATCTTCTTCTGTTCCCTGATTGTATGTGGTGCGCTGCTATCGAAATAGATGTTCTTTGGAGTCCCCATATGGATGGCTGTTGCGTGCGCTTGAGTTAACAATTGGCGTCTAAACTTCTTCCTAGCAGATCCCGACAATTTAGCTCGCCGTGGTTCTACCGTTTGATTTGAACCCTTAGCGTTAATATCGCACGCAGGTCCACCAAATTCTCTACCTCGCGCTACGGCTATGTTGTTCGTAGATGGTTTACCACTTAGAGATTCCGAAGTATGCTCTAAGGCTCCTTCGGTGATTTCCATCTTCTCAGGAGAAGATGCTTTCTCCAGAGGGGTCGTTGCTGACTCCCCCTGGGTGTTTTGTTTATGATTTTTGAAAGATCCAAACCAGTGGCCAAAATTCGAGACCACCTTCTGCAGGGAAGGGGTCTTCGCATTTATTGCAGCCGACCCAGTGGCTAAAGCTTGGCCGCAAAATACAGTGGCCTAGACAAGTCACTGGGAGGGTGTCACTAAAGATATGATCTTTGCGAATCGTCAGGCACGGTCGGCTACCAGGAGAGAACACAAAGGGAGGTCCTGCACAACTACTATTTGTGCAGATTCCTGAGTCCCAGACGAAGTCTCTTGTGGTCTTCAACAACAGGCCATTCTACCAGCGTAGGCAGGTCAACTTTACGGTTTCCGGCTAGGGACAGGAGGAGCCTGTCGGGCAGAGGAAGATCGGGGGCACACCTAAATGACTGCTCCCAGCCTAATCATTACCCAAAGTAATTTGCATCATAGCATAGGTGAATCTGCGGTTCTGTGAAAAGTCATGGCTGTGAGGCACATAGGTATCTCACTAATCTAGGAACCTTGGTTAGTTTGGGATATTATAAGGGGATTAGAGGGGGAATGCTGGTTTTTGTTACAGGGGCCCCAAGGCGGCCAAATCAAGGGCCTGCATACTGGCGAAGGAAGTCAACGTTGTCCTGCTGCTAGAACTATGTTCGAATGATCTATTGAAATATTTAATAACTACTGATTTAGATATTCGCAACATGGAAGTCACTCACAGGGAAGGATAAAGGCAACTCCACTGACAAGGAATCGACGAGATTCCCTGGAATATAGGAATGGATGAGAGTCTCTTTCATTCAAGAATGCCAGGAAAGCCAGGACTTATACTCTACGGCGGAGAAGAAATTTGACAGTTTGTCTACATCATCGACGTGCATGACTAGCGGAGCGCAAGATAGCAGACCCTGAAGCGGAAAGATCGCGGTTATATTGGGAGCCGGTGTTATTATTAGATGGCAGTTGTTCCCAAAGGGACCCTGTGCAATTTGATTTAAGACTTTGATTTAAGAATTATCTTCATTTTCAGGGACTAACAGCCATGCAAAATTTACCATTCGCCGGGTAAGCATGGGTCCCTAATATGTATGCAATTACAAGAAAATAGGGGCTAACTACATTTTTAGCGCCTTTACAGAATAAGGTCCTATCACCTTCCAATCCCAAAACAAATTAACTATAAATTCTTAAAAAATAAAATTTAAATCTCCCAGTAATCGAAGACAAAAAGCGAAATAATTGAGGCAGCTTTTTCAGATAAAATAACCGTCGACTCTAAGAGACAATAAAGAAGAAGAAAAAAACATGAAACTTGACCGCCTCAAATTGGCCATGTGCGCATTTTAAAACTAGTCAACAGCGCACCTTTACAGAATAAGTTTCCATCACTGATTGGTCGAGAGGCGTGGCCTAAAAGGAGGGGTTGGGTAGGAGAGGGGGTGTGGCCGCTACAAATTGGTTGAGAGGCGGGGCCTAGTTACAAAATAGCGGACATTAGGGGGCTCGGCCTAATTACAAAATGGCGGTTATCATAATTGATGGAATGAATGATTCTCAGTTGGAAAAGATGGTTACCAGTTCCATAAAAACGATTTCAAAATGTAATTCGACGAACTGTTTATCAAGTTTTTTTTGTACCTAACTTTTGAAGTATGCAGATTTAAACTTGATTATCTGTCGGATTAATTCCTTATTCGGTGAGTTTATATTTTCAGAGACTAAACAATTGACAATCGTTTCAATTAAAAATTCTTTACATACTTCTACGTTTTTCAATAACCGTTGAATTCTTCTGAACCTTTCATCGACACACACAATAAAATTTTTCAGTCCTTCGAAACTAGACTTCTAAAGAACTATTTCAGGAGTATATAGTTTTTTCTTCTTGGCCTCAACCTCACCCTGATGGGGGTCATTGTTAGTCTCGTCGTTGCGTTCCTTGCCCTCCCTCAGAATTATTGCCTTGTTGGCGTGAGCGGTCGTAAACACGAGAGTGTATTTGCCCAATTCAATGATTCGTAGGTATAAAGGTGAATTCCCGAAACAGAAGTATGATTCTATTATATCCAAGTGTTGTTAGAGATTTTTCCAAGTTGCCGAGTCGAAAGTAATTCCGCTACCTGAACTGTTCATAATTTTAATGACCGATTGAAATTTTCCATGCGATTGAACCTCTAGTCCAATTAGAAAAGTCTTGGAAAATGAATGATGAAATCCGTAAACAGTTGGCCGAATCATTTGTTGTGTGGATCTCTTCGTGAAATTTGTAGACATCATAAACAATCGTTAAAGAGCAGCCTCAGTGAGTATTTGATAAGAGGTTTTGAATGGGGTTTAATCGTTTTTATTTTTGTTTAGATATAAGAACTCAACTGATTCGAATCGTTTGCTTGCTTCGATTTATATATGTAAAATGTATGAGGAGTGGGGATGGTATTATTTGGTGGGGAGAACCATATATGGTGAGTGTGGGAATAAACGTTAGGTCACACGTGTAAAGAAAGAATATAACGCGGTGTTTCTTAGAAATTATATAATAGACCAGGTGTTTCATAGAAATCATACAAAAGAATCCTAATTTTCTCGGAAAATTACACAAAAGGACACGTGTGTCCTATAAATTACACAGAAGAATCTATATGTCATAGAAATCACACAAAAGAATATGTGATTTATGTAAATCACACAAAAGAATCCATATGTCATGTAATTTACACAAAATAACACCTGCATATCGTAAATCACACAGAGAAAATATGTGTGTAGTGTAAATTAAACAAAGAATCGATTAGTCTTGTGATTTACACTATAGACCACCTGTATCTCATAAATCACAAATAACAATGTTTATTTTCCGAAAATTAGACAAAAAAACACGTGTGAGTTTAAAATCATACAAAAGAATTGATATTATGTGATTTCCACAAAAGAACACCTGCATGTCATAAACCAAGATAAAAGAATTCGTTTTTCTAGGAATTAAAAAAAAATCTGTTTCTTTTAACAATCACAAGAAAATCTCCATTTCCCAAAACATTATACAAATTCTTGTGAGTTTCAAAACCATAGATCAGGTATGTGTCGTACAGTGTGCGAAGAAGTTGAATAACAAAAGCACATGCTTTCAGAAACTAACAAATTGTAATGGAATATTATAAATTACGTAGATGGTTATCGAGAAGATCAGTGAACAATTGTGAATAAGATTTCCAAAAAACACAATGGCAATATATAAGACTTCAGTTTTTACTACCTCACGGCTATTGAAATCAAAAGACCATTCTGGTGAATTTTTCGGAAAATGAAATGATAGAATGTCACCATGAAAAGGTTCTCAAAATTTTTTACCGCCTAAAGACGAAATAACAGGATGCGATTTTTTTCGCTGCAAATGGGAAATGATCACTGAAAACGAGTGTATGATCTTTTGTAAAACAAGTGACAATACATCGACTTTAAGGTCTTCGTAGGGTCACTCGTGAAAAACAAGAAGAAAAACAATTTTCTATTTATCGGAAAAAGTCGTAGAAATAAATTGTTTGAATTTTTTAGTTTTACGTATAGCCGTCCATGGAATTTCTGAATTTTGGAAAAAATGGTTTAAAATTTTTTGAAAATGCTCGAACTTTTTGAATTTGTATCCAAAATAGCTGGTTAACAAACTCGATTTTTCTTTTTGGTCCCTACAACTGTGTGCCAAAACACAATCCAATCCGATCAGTCTTTCAAAAGTTATTTGGTATACAGACGACAACGACAACGACAACGACAACGACAACGACAACGACAACGAC
>CAKNYM010040677.1:68383-90049 GCA_932195095.1 Andricus curvator
CGACAACGACAACGACAACGACAACGACAACGACAACGACAACGACATTGTGCTTTGTTTCGCCACAGAATACAGGAGCATTAACTTTCGGCACTTTATAATTTCTCGTGAAAATGATCAGGTTGGTATTTTCCGGATTTACCGAGAGCCCTGAGCTATCGCACCAGAGCTCTACGATGGGCAGCGCTGACATCGTAAGCCCCATGAACGTTTCCAGATGAGCCCCTCTGACTAGGATTACAAAGTCATCCGCATAGCCCTGAGTATATTACGGAGGCCGTCCACTACAATGCACCACAGGAGGGGCGACAAGACACCCCCCTATGGCCAAAACCGTGTAGCTATTCACCTTACTAGGCTTTCACTTCATCTGGTTTCGAGTCTCCTCCGGCGTAGCATGCTTCCTATCCAGCATACTAGCTGGTCCGGCACGCCACATCTAAAAGCCTCTCGACAGATGACTTCTGGATGAGTATTGCTGAAAGCACCCACTATATCCAAGAAATTGCCCACAGCATAAACTTTTTGTTCCAAATTCTGCTCCAATTTTGCCACAACAGTATGAAGGGCAGTTTCTACCAAGCAGCCTACCTGAAAAGCATGCTGCCCTCTATGCAGCGGGGAGGCCAAGAGCACCTAATCCCTCGTGTATCACTCTATCAGCTTCTCCAACGTCTTCAGAATAAAAGACGTTAGGCTGATTGGTCGGAAATCTTTTGCAGCAGTGTAACTCTCCTTCCCATATTTGGGAATAAAGGCCACTCTGCCAACCTTCCATGCCGATGGCACGTGTTTGAGGGCTATACTTGCCTAAATAAATTCGCCAGAGGAGGGACGAGTAGATCCATGCCTTTTTGTAAAAGCGCTGGATAAATTCCATCCGCCCCTGATGATTTAAAGGGACAGAAGGATCCTACGGCCCATTCTACCTTCTTGTAATCAACGAACTTAGCGGCGAAATTCCAGTCGGCCCTCTCCACCTCTTGGCTCCAGTCTTCCTCCACGTGGTCAGTGAGAATATCGTCTGAAAATTGATTCACCTGTTTCTCTTAAACGCCTTTCAATTCCTCGAATTACGTTTGCATCAGGATGCCTACGATTCTGAAATTGAAGAGCATACTCCCTTGCTGCAACACCAGCTTCTCCGTTACATGCCCCTAACACGAGAATCATGTCACAATACTCTTCATTCGAATAAGCCACCGTGACACCTTTCACGGAGATGATTACACTTAAGATTCACAAAACATTATAAATGAGTATAAAAACAAGTTTAATAAGTTACAGATAGGGGATAATTAACCTGGTAGAAGAAATTGATCGAGAATCGTTAATGATGATCAAAATGAGCGCATTTTTATGAAAATAAATAATTATTTAAGTAAAAATTTCTTGAAGTTTATTTCAACTATTATTAAAATGGTTTATTACTGTTAATTAGTTCATTGATACTTGGCTATAAATTGAATTTCAGCTTAACTATAAAAAAAAATTGCAGAAAAAAATCCAGGTCTCTAATTTAAAAGCAATAAATTTATCTCTCTAACTCTAAAAATGAATTGTTAGTCAAATTCAACTAATTTTCAGTACAAGAATGTACCAAAATTTTTTTTAGAATAATGTTACTAATTTTTTAGGCAAAATTGCATAACGTACATTTTTTAATTATTCCATCAGTAAAATTTGATATAAGATTAGTTCAACGATAATAACTAATTAAATAAGTAAATATCGTTTTGCTTTTCAATGAGTCATTTTTCATTAATTTGAATTTACTTACACAGTAGATATTTACTTGCCTGCAACATTCGACTTGCATAAAGCTTCCTTCACACAAGGTTAGTGCTCTTGTTAGGTATTTAATTTAAAATTGTGCATCTTTTTACTAACCTCGATTAGGCTTTTTAGTTTTTAAATTACGGCATGATTTTAATCAACTTCAATCATTTAGATAAGAAGACAATTTGAATGTTTATTATTTTTCAAATCATTGGCCAACTTTGACCTTTATCACCTCAAAAAATAATGGACATACAACATTTTTGAGTTCTAAAATATTATTTCAGTTTTCCACCAGTATTTGAGGTATGTGGTCCGTACAAGCGAACTTTGGGACATCCTGTATACAAACGAAAAAAGTTTTATTTATGTTTCGTTTTACGTTCATCCGATTTTTTTTAGCGTTGCAGAAACAGATTAAGCCTAAATTTATTACAAGTAGACGGTAGAAGCTGCGCGGTGATTCACGAGTCGTCGAGTCTCGGACCTTAAGTACGCAAGAGCGCGGACAGCGATCGCAGGGGTAACCGTTCGTGATTCTCACTTAGTCGTGTGGACATACTCGATGATGCGGTAGTTTTCCTTTCGTTTGGACAAAAATCCCAAGAAAATTTAAACGCAGTATATTCATGCAATATAACCGTTAATTCCGTTAATTCCACACTTCGTATTCCACTGAATATTTACGTCAAATTTTTATCTCCGATCAGTAAACCATAACAAGAAGGATGTTTAAGTTCCTTGCACGCGCACGGTTTAGACTGACAGCGAAAGGGCTTTATTTCTATACACCAACCAAGTCAAGTGACATTGAGCAGAATTTTTTTTCGTCAAGAAGCGAAACAATTTTGGATAGACGTAATGGATTGGAATAATGTTAAAATTTTCATCACTGTTTCAATTGCAAAGCCAATAATGTAAGTTGTAAAGGCACTAATTTTAATCAATTAGAGACGCTCAGAAGTATCGTATGCATGTGTTATGTCCTCATGGCTATTTATTATATTCATGGATCTATTATTATATATATTATATTATATATATATATATATATATATATATATTATATTCATGTGTCTAGGAATAGCCCTTCTCGACAAAGAAGGTGTGAATCTCGGGACATTGAGAGTGTGTGGGTTAATGTTTGTAGATTATAAGGTTGTTCTGACAAAGTCAATCGAATACTTACAGAGAATGTTGAACAAACTGGATCCAAGCATGAAGAACATGGGTCTCAAAATTAACGTAAATGAAGCAAAAATTATGGTCTTTGAAGCAAAGACTCACAAACGTATTGCACAGCTTCAGTTTAAAATTAAAAAGGCGGGACGGCATGCATCAAATCTTTAGTGCGTGGATGAAAAAAAAGACTGGCAGGTTGCAGGAAGAACCTGTTAACAGGCAGGTGTAGTACACAGGACTCGATATGTTATCTACGCGATCTGTCCATGTCTTGGATTGACGATCTAAAGGCATTCGGTAACATGAAGAATGAGCTAGTTATCAAGCTCATTGACTGCCTGGAGGTGCACCCAAGAATAGTGAGATGCATAAAAGAGCTTATGCTCTTGTGACAGACAAGATTTGTCGTAAGATCAAAAAAAGACAGGCGGCAACCAGCTATGCTATCTATGAGAGGGGGTTCTTCGAAGGAAGCTCTCTCAGTCCGATACTTTTCTGTATCTCCCTCTTGCCTCTGTCTGTTGATCTTCGAGGCAATAACTCTGGATACCTATGTGGCCCGCCGAATAGAAGAGAAAATACGGTCAACCAACTTTTACATATGGACGACCTTAAACTCTTTGCCTCTTCAGAAGAGGACCTTAACAGCCTTATGACGGCTGTACATAGGTACTCTAAGGCGATTGGCATGAGCTTTGGACTAGACAAGTGTGCATGCGTCCACCTATCCGAAGGAAGACTAGGAACTATATCATTGCGTGACGATAAGGATGCTCATGTCGTGTAGAGGAAGCAAAACATTCACTTCTACTAAGAGAACATGCTGACAAGCCCCTTCAAGGTAAATTTTACGGCATTATACGTAGACAAGAGCTATCGACGACTTGGTATAACAGATTTCTTAAGTCTGCTGGATTGAAATTAGTTATAGGGACCTTAGTTTACCGCAAGCGCATAATGAATGTACCTGTAGGCGATACCAACTGCCGAGCGTGCAAGAGAGAGTCAGATACTCGTGAACATGTTCGCAGTGGGTACTCAATGTATGCACGCTACGGGTACATAGAGATACATAACCTGACTCTAAAAGTGTTGTATTACCATCTTTGGCACTTCTATGGTATTGATGTAATGCCCGTCTTGCCATATTTCCAGGGGAAGCTGCATTGCGTTTTGGAAAATGACCAGTGTATGATCTACTGGAATTCCGCCCGAAAGTGCCCCCAAGAACCGCTTTCGCATGACTTCAGGGGGTGCCGTTTTCTTCACTATAGAAGTGCCTGCGGGTTTTCCTGGTTTTTGTGCTGGATGTTTTGCACCTTTTTCATTTCCTGTACCTCCCAACCAAGATGTACGCATCGTCCTGAATAGTGCGGTAATACCGCACATCGGGCTCGTCAGCCTTCGACATCTCGTCCGATCAGGACCCTTACAAACTGCTGCCATGTGGCCAAAACCTAGACAGCGGTAACATCGAGTGACCTGCATCTTCTTACATACGCGACAGGACACTCATCCCACCGTCAGGTGTCCCGCACGTACTAATTTCGACGCTGTTTCTTCAGTCAGTTCCACAAAAGACTTCAGAGTTCCTCTGAGGCCTTTTTTGTGAGACTGACCCTCATCTCGCCTGCCGGCTGCTCGCCAAAATAACTTCTGACGACAGCCTCGATCTCCTCTGCATCTGTGGTTGTGTCGAGGTTCAATACCTCGACCTCAATGAGAGGGACCAGCTTTCGCACACATCCCTTCTCCCCAATACCTGTTCTGATGGCAGCGGATAGCATTGATCTGCCATCCGCTGCAGACCCGACCTCTACAAGGACCTCTCCGTTTTTTGTTTCCCGGACAGCCCTGATTTCTACATCAAGGGTGTCCGGTTTAGCCTTGTGTTTGAGGTCCTATAGGACCTCAGCGTAACTCGAACCCTCGGCCGGTTTTATGACAACCGCCTCTGGTCGATCACGCCTCTGCACCTCTTTTGCCTCTCTTCGCTTGGTTGCAGGTATCTTCGTGCTGCCTCCATTCCTTTTTTCTAGCGTGGACGTCGCAGGTGCTGCAGCAGTGCGGGTCCTCGGCTTCTTTTTCTTTTGTCTTAAAACACTTGCCTCGACGGGGCTTAGAGAAGGCTCCCTCTCTCACTTCCCAGGTTGGGAAGTGAGAACCTCCACAGCTTCTTCAGTTTGAGTCCCTGACTGGCTCATATTCTTCTTCTTCTGTGCCTTTTCCCTCGCCTTCTTAATTTTTATGGCGGCGGATGCGCCAGCTCCTCACGGAACAAAACCATAGTGGCATTTGGCATAGATGTTTGTGCTGGATAGTTTGTCCACCACCTCCCTTTCTTCTTTTACTCCTTCCCGGATCGGCAGCCACATATTCCTCTTCTCTATGCAGAAAAGTTCCATCTCTAGGATGATTGTTCTCAACCTTTTGATGTGCCCACTTTGCTCATCTGTGTTTCGCTCCGCAATCGTGATATCCCTCCTGACATCTGTCCTTTAGCTCATATCGAGCTCCTCCGTCACGTCCAAAGACCTCCTAACTCCTCGCAGACGCTCCTGTCCAAGTACGATTGGTTCCCTACAAAATCCATGGAACCGGCACCGTAAAATAGTTGTTGGGGATTGCACCCGATCGGAACCGGCAGGAAGATTTCTACTCCCTTGGGGTAGTGTGTTTTTGTCGTACCCACTAATGACTGGTTTCTTGTTCAGGGTTTCTTCCCCTATATCTGGGAGGCGTTCCCCTATCCGTAACCTGGGGAGGCGCCCGATGGAGGACCAGCAACCCCACACGGGGCCTTGGAGATATGAATGCTTCATTTTCCAGCCAACTCAACAAGATTCCGGCTTGCCAGTGCCATAAGTATACCGAGTTAAGGCATTTGCAACTAGAATCCTGTTCCTCATAATGAAAAACTACTGTCCATTTTTAAAATATTCTTCAAATAATATTTAGAGGTGGCGCCACGCTTTCAAATTTTTCCGTTAGAAAATCGATCTTAGTTCATAAAATCGTCAATTTTTCAAGGAAACGTTAATTTTTCCGGTACACCTGTGTTACTGTAAGCGGATTATGGGGGAGTGGGCGAGGGGTACTTACCTGCGAAATTTATTTTGTTGAACTCAGGTTATTGTAACTGTCAATGAGAATTTAAAGTTGTCTTCTACCCGTACCAGTACACTGCTTGCTTTTCTGAACTTCCAGAAATTTTCAATAAGAGGATTGGTTTTGGAGGGGTGAATCTGACGAGTTTAAAAGATCATTCATAAGCTCTTCTTTACAAAATATTTGTGTAGTATCTTTCTCAGTCTTACCTGAATTTTATTTTGATCTCTTTCACTTGTAAATACCGTACTTTCATGAACACTCCTTTATAAGGATGCAAACTATGACCATGATGGAATTTTCAGATAGAAGCTTCCGAACATCAGTAGGGAGAGGTAAGTGCGTTCATAAACATTGAGAGTTTAAGGAACCTTGAATCATGACTAACATAAGTGATTCGGATTTGATATGGTTAATAGAACACCCAAAAGCAGAGTTACGTAGACGTAAATTACCCTAAAAGAAGTGCTCCAACTGGTTTTGTTACCAACATTTAACCTTGAAAAAATGTTCGTGAAAGTGCTTAAAGTGTTCTTGAAAAGTGTATGTTGTTCTGCGATGGGACAACTATTCCGAAAAAGATCGTCTATCGTTCTGCTGATAGAGTTAAATATTTTTTCAAGGAATGGAGAAAGATTGAAAAAGGTAAATGCAGATACATTGTGAGTCAATTAGAAAAGGAATTGGAATTTGAAGAACAGTTTCATAATTCGTTTGACATTTCGGTTCAAAATGCTCTTGAAATTATGAATGACGGTGATGACAAAGAATTTCTACGTTTGCTACAAAGAAAAGGACGTGAAGGTTCTTTGGAAATAATTGTTGATACATCTTTACCAACAGATGAAACCAACTGCGAAGAAAATCAAAGTAGACCTCTATGTTTTATCAGTTTGATTTTTTAACGATAATACCGGTGAATATTAATACCGGAATTTTTTTAAGTATTACTAAAATTGCTGAAATTTTTGTGAAATGTTTTGTAATATTTGAAATATCTTGTAAAACATTTGTGTTTTTTTTTCTAATCTTTAAAATGTTATTGAATTCGATGAAATTTATGCAGAAGGTTTTGAAATACGTGTGAAATATTTTGAAACATTTGTGAATTTATTTGAAATATTCAAATCGTTATTGAAAGCGGTTAAATTTTTGTAAAATGTTTTGAAATTTTTGTGAAATCTTTTGAAACATTTGTGAATTTCTTCAAAATCGTTCAAATATTATTGAAATCGGTGAAGTTTTTATAAAATGTTTTGAAATATTTGCAAAATCTTTTGAAACATTTGTGAAATCTTTTGAAACATTTGTGGATTTTTCAAAAATCTTTCAAATATTATTGAATTGGGTGACATTTTTGAAAAATGTTTTGAAATTTTTGTAAAATCCTCTGAAACATTTGCGAATTTCTTTGAACTCTTTAAAATGTTATTGAAATCGGTGCAATTTTTGTGAAATGTTTTGAAATATTTAAGAAATGTTTTGTAACATTCGTGTTTTTTTTCTAATCTTTAAAATGTTATTGAATTCGCAAAAATCTTTTGAAACATTTATGAAATCATTTGAAATATTTAAATCATTATTGAAATCGGTAAAATTTTTGTTAAATGTTTTGAAATATTTGTGAAATCTTTCAACACATTTGTGAATTTCTTTCAAATCTTGGAAATTTTTTAACTTCAATTAATTTTACACTAATTATTTCATTTTTGTTATAGAAAAAAGCAGCTCCTTGGGGTGATTACCGCCAGCTATTGGAATTAGCGATATTTTTTCGGAGGACAATGTTCTAAAGATAATCCATTTAGAAGATCAGGTGCAGTCCATCATGCCAGAAGGATGGCGAAGGCAATTCATGCGTTGAAAATATATTTGTTTAGAAATCAGTTCCATATGAGCGCAAAAAAATGACAGGGATTCCAAAAACCAGTACTTTTATTATATTTATATATTTGAAGATTTGGTTCACTACTCACGGCTCACATACGGCCATACCACGCTGAAAAAACCAGTTCTCGTCAGATAACTGAAGTTAAGCAGCGTTGGGCGCGGTTAGTACTTGGATGGGTGACCATTCGAGAATACTGCGTGCTGTTGGCCCATCGTGGGTGTGGTGAGCCCACAATTGTAGTTATTTTACCACAAGAAACTATCCACCTAGAAACACTACCCGAATCGGGTAGTGTCACGCCTACCCTGAAAGGGAAATGGCTTAATGGTATACTTACTCACAACCCATGAAGAGCAGCAAACAGCGATCCAAACCTTTACAGATTGTGACACTATGAGCTCAAAAGTGTGTCAAATTTCCTTGAAAAAAAATTGAGCGGCACCTCTGGTATTTAGGCCAACAATTAATTGGATTAGCTTTTTTAGACAAGAACGTATCCGCTGATTGTAAACGAAAAATGTCAGAGACAATCAAAGAACGTCCCGGTAACGAAAAATTTCTCAAACGGAAGGAACTTTCAGCTTCATTTCATTACTTCGTTGCAAAAAACACGATGTTATTTTTTGAAAAGTTAGGTATCAATATTGATTGCTTGGAAACTGATCGTCAAACATGGAGTTTGAGGGACGATTATATTCGCGGCTTGCGTCTCGTAGAGAATTTACATGTAGTAAACGACAGAGCAGAATATGGTGTTGCGTTAACGGAAGAATATAATTTGTTATTAACAAAAGACGAACAGGGAAAACCAGTGGCGCACATTGAAATTTCAGCTGGGGGAGCGAAGCACCTTCCTTCACGAGACCACCCACCCATCCCTCCAAGAAAAAACAAAAAATCACAATTTGACGAGCAAAAAGAAAACAAGACCCTCGTTGAACATTCCTTCATTTTCTACACAAAACAGAGTGTTATTTCAGGTTCACAAGTTAATTTACAATCGCGTAAAAAATGAGGAGTAATCTAATGGAAAAGAGATTTGGGGTAGATTATTGTTTGTAACACACACGGAATTAACAGAAAACAGGATTTATTAAATAAAATAGAAACTCGTTATTGCACAGTTGAAAGAATATTAAAGTTGAAAACAAAACAGGAAATTGATGTAAAATACATGAAAAGTCGAGAGGTATAATTCGAATACAGTACCTTGCACAATTCAAAAGGACGCTTTGCCGATTTTCAAAGTGATTGACGTGGGCGGTCGATGCTCTTGTCAATCACGAACTGACTATCAGGACGCTACCCTTGACGGTTCGCCCCTCTCGCTTTCACTTGTACCAGGCCTGTCGGAAAATCTCTTCAGATTTTCCGGAGGGCCTCTTCAGTGACGAATCGTCAAGAGTATTTGCCCTGCTTACAAATTGCGTCCACGAAATTCCCCCTCCTGTATTCCTGTGTCATCAGGAATACTATTTCTTTTCACGAGAACGCACAACTTTGTACCTGGCCTTTTGCACGTCCCCGTAGTCGTCCGTACGTCAGCAACTCGGACGCGGCCATCTTTGCCGGGATAGACAGCCGTGATAATCCCTCGCATCCACTGGTTCCGTGGAAGCTGGTTGTCCCAGATAACAACCAAATCTCCGGCTTCGAGATTCTCTGTTCTTCGGTACCACTTTGTTCGCCGGTTGAGTGATGGCAGATACTCTTTCACCCATCGATGCCAAAATTGGTCAGCCAGGATCTGTGACCGACGCCACTGCTTTCTGAGCACCAGGTCGTCAGTCAGGAAGACTCCTGGTGCCCCGGGAACCTTGCCGTGTTTCCTCCACGGCATTAGAAGGTGGTTGGGTGTGATGCTTTCTGGGTCAGCTGGATCATCTGAAACATAAGTCAAAGGTCTGCTGTTTACCGAAAATTCGGCTTCAGCAAATAATATTTGAAGGACTTCCTCCTTCGATGCTCGCTCCTTCAACGTCGCCTGTAGTGCTCGTTTCACGGACCCCACGAGCCGTTCCCAGCATCCTCCCATGTGCGGACTTCCTGGTGGGATGAAGTGCCATCCTACTCCGTTGATGGCAGTTTGTCGCAGTATCTCGTCCTGGTCGAACTCCTCTAGCGCTCTTCTCAGTTCTATATTTGCACCTACGAAGTTGGTTCCGTTGTCTGAAAACAGTCTACTCGGGTTTCCTCGACGACTGATCATACGTCTCAGAGCCATGATCATAGAGTCCGTTGATAAAGAGCTTGCAAGCTCTAGGTGTATGGCTCGTACATTTAGGCAGGTGAATAATACCCCGTACCTCTTCTCGTGCTTTCTTCCTATCGTCATCTGGAATGGGCCGAAATAGTCCACCCTGTGTTGGTAAAGGGTTCGATGAAAGAATCGGTTCTCATGTCGGGTAATGGAGCCATTTCCGGTTGTTGAGGCTTTACCTACCGTTGTCTGCAAGTCAGGCAATTGTACCCCTGGGCTCTTACTGCGCTTCGGATCTTCGTGATCCAGTACTTGGAACGAAGATCATTTATTACTCGTTCTCGCCCAATGTGTCCTGATTTCTCGTGGTGGAATGCGATCAGGACTCTCGCCATCGTGCAGATCAGTCTGGTCCATGAGGTGAATCTGGAAATTTTATAAGAGGTGGTTGCTGATCATTAAGACAAAGTATGAACTCTCGTTTGAGTTCCTTTTCTGATTCCTTCAAAACTTTTGATTTGTTAGTCTCTTTCGGCCACTCGTCTTCTTTCTTCAATAAAAATTCCGGGCCCGTGAACCACCGACAAGAAGAATTAATTTCAATACGTTCCGTATCCCAAATAGCATCGTCGGCTACATTAATCTTTGTCGGTACATACCTCCACTCATTTACCGAAATCAAGTTCAGTACCTCAGCTAGTCGATGCGCTACGAAGGGTTGATATTTTCTTGCGTCCGATCGGATCCAGTTCAGCACTGTCGTTGAGTCTGTCCAAAAGAATCTTTTTCGTATCTATAGAGTGTGCTGTGTGGTTATTGTTTCAGCCAGCCTACTGCCCATCACTGCTGCCTGAAGTTCCAATCGTGGAACGGTGAGCGGTTTTAGCGGCGCGACTCTGCTCTTGGACATTACTAGGGTCGTACGTGAGCCTGCCTCCCCTCCAGTCGGAAGTATCCGACTGCTGAAAATGCCTGTGTGCTCGCGTCGCAGAAAATGTGAAGCTGAACTTCATGTAACTCACCGATTCCCAAGGCATAGCAGCGTGGAATTCTCAGTTGGCTCGCTTTTCTCAGATCTTCGAAAATCGTTGTCCATTTCAGCCGTAAATCTTTCGGAAGTAAGGTATCCCAATCGAGTCCGGTTCACCAGATGTCTTGCATGAGGATTTTGCCTCAGATAGTTATCACTGATAGGAGTCCCAGTGGGTCAAATACAGACATAATCAATTTTAGGACTTCTCGTTTCGTCGGTATCTTTTCTCCGCTCATTAAACGTCTGTCTATTCGCGGGAAGTTGACGGTAACACTGAAAATGTCTTTTTCCGGTGACCATGTGACCCCTAGGACCCGAGTGAATTCTTCCTCTCCGAGGGCTACTTCTGTACCTCGCTGCGCAACAGAATGAATGGGAAGCGCACTCAAGACTTCCTCTGAATTCGATATCCAGTTCCGGATTTCGAATCCTGCTTCTTGATTAATGTGCGCTACCTGTCGCGCTTTGGAGACAGCTTCCTCGATGGTGTCTGTACTGTCAAGATAATCATCCATATAGTGACGTTCAATTATTGCTTGACTTGCCTCTGGATACTGTGCCTTATGTTTTTCGGCGTTGCGATTTTTGATCTCCTGCGCAACGTACGGTGATGAAACTGCCCTGAAGATCATCACTTCCATCTGCAGTGTTATCAAATCTCCCGTCTGTTTACTCCGACCTAAAAATCTTTCGCTCGCGCGATCCTCCTCTCGAATCCGTACCTGATGGAACATCTCTCTCAAGTCCCCGCATATAGCTACAGGTCGTTCGCGAAATATTGAGAGGATTCCCGTCAGTGAATTATAGAGATCAGGTCCCTTCAAAAGTCTGTCATTAAGACTCACTCCTTGTGCCTTGGCTGCTGCATCCCAGACTAGGCGAATTTTTCCCGGTTTGTTCGGACTGCGAAATGAGGTAGATACCAGGTTCTCGGGCCGATGTTCTTCTCCTCTTCTGCGGTCAGTATTCGCGCATACCCCTTTGAGCAATATTCTTCGATTTTTTGCTCGTACTGAGCCTTGAAAACGGGATCTGTCGCGATTTTCCTCTCCAACGTACGAAACCGTTGCTCGGCCATTTTTCTGCTGTCTGGTAGCATTTCGTTGTCACTCTTCCAGAGGAGTCCTGTCTCCCAGTGGTCAGCCTGTCGACGAGTAGTTCGGTTCAGGATCTCTGCTGCTCGTTGATCCTCCTTGGAACGCAGAGCCTTGACTCGGATATCAACACCAAATCTCTCTACGTTCCAAAATTTTCTCATTTGTTGCCCAAGGTCCTCATCTTCAGTGTGGTGGACGAACAATATACACTCCTCGTTCACCCCTGCCGCCATGAAGGTTCCGTGTATCGTCCATCCTAAGGGTGTCAGTGACGCGACAGGTTCGTTCGTCTTTCCTACGATGAGTTTCAACGGAATCTTCACGTGGGTGCAATCCTCTCCGATCATGATCTCGGGGGTGACTCCGGCGGTGTCTGGAAGATCCATATCTTTCAAGTGTGCCCACTCGGCAACATCCATCTCGACCGGTTGACACCGCAAGTCAAGATCTTCAAGGGTCCGAATATCTTTCAAATAAAACGTGTCAGCGTTCCCTGTGATCTTCACTGACACTCGCCTGGAGTTAAAATCTTCGTATGTAATTTGATTTGTCCATTTTAAGTGCAGTGGATCAACACGCCCTTGAAGACCTAATCGACGCGCTAAGTCATTTTTTATTATTGTCACGGACGATCCCGAGTCCAAAAACGCGTGAGTGGACACTTTAGCTTTCGGGCCCTCTAAAGTCACGGGCACGATCTTCATTAACACCCGCCGTTTATTCTTTCGAACGATATTGATTTGCTTGACCGAATTTATTTCAGCTATCTCTGAATCTGAACTTTTAACGTGACTGTCTGTGGAGGTGGGGTTTTCGCGACGCTCATAATGTAAAAGAGGACGATGTCCTCTAGTCCAATTGTTCTTCCCGCACTGATTTCGCTTGCACTGCCGCATACGATGTTTATCCGACAAGAATTTAAAACGCACGCGCTTTCCCGTGGTCCACTCCCACCGTGCATTTGTGTCCAGTTTTTTAAATTCACTGAAAATCGCGATCGCGTGCTTATTTTCGCAGTAAGCGCACTTGCCGTCCTTTGATTCGCTGTTCTCTGAAAATGTAAGCACCGTCTTACCATTCTTCATCTGCTTCCCATCTAGAAACGGATTGTAATACGCGCTTACTATCGCGGACTCCGCGTCGAGAAAATCGGACACACTTGTCAACGTTAGCGGAATTTTCTTGTTCGCTACCCTTTCCTCCCATCTGTGCTTCATCGCTATTGCCAACTTTTGAATCAGTTGCTCAGCTAAAATGGTATTCGAAAGGTATTCCGGCCGTTCTAAAGCTTCTACTGTCGCTACCAAATTTGTTACCGCGGTCGTGAACTTGACTATACTGTCTGGCTTATCGTCCTTTAGTTTTGGGAACTCGGCTACGCTGCGTATCAGCGCTTGAATGACGTGTTCAGATCGACCGAATCGTCTCTCCAAAATTTCCATTATTTTTTCGACTTGCGTTGTCATTAATAACGACCGCACTGATTCTAATGCCTCTTTCTTTAAACAGTTTCGCAATCGCGTCACATTTTCACTCGGTGTAAACCCGCAATCAATAGTGTTTTGTTTAAAGGTACTTACGAATAGTGGCCACTCGGTTACCTGGCCACTGAAGCTGGGAAGATTCTTGCCTATCGTCTGCCTCGCGAGGTACCGGTCCGGTTTCAAATCAACTCTGGAAGTTTCTTGGCATGTATGTGGGGAAGTTGCTGATTCTGTTCGCTCAGCTGTGATTATCGGTTCGCGCGATTCCTTTTGCCTTATCGGTGCCGCTATCCACGATCGCACCTTCCATTTTGCCGACTGCTCGCTGGCACGTGACAGGTTGTCCTGATCTTCGTTGTTGACATCTTCATCGGAGCTTGCATCGTCGAGGCTGCTTACTTCGTCAAGATTAACCAGCTGCTGCTTGCTTCGTAATTGTATCAATTTCTTTTGTCGTTCAAGCTGTTTGAGAGCCTCTGCTTCTTCGAGTCTCAAAATTTCGTCAGCTTCACGGAGTTCTATCTCTATGCGCCTTCTCTCTCGCGCGCTGGCACTCGACCGCTTGGATTTTGTACTACCCGCTTTTGAGGGATGGGGCGAAGGAGGGAGTGGATTGAAGGTAGCTGTAGTTTTTGGCTCTAGAGTAGCTTTCTTGGGATTGGATGCATTCGGCACCTTTCGCTCGCCTTTCGCCTTTCGTCGGCTTTCTTCGGGGTTTTCTTTTCTCCGGCCACGAAGCGCTCAGGCTGGCTTCTTGCCCTGTTGCTTCTTCGGATCTCCCTCTCTTCATTTTCTGGCGTGATGGTGGTATTGAAGTCAGCCTCTTCCCCTTCCGCTGGACCCTCTCTCTCCGCTTCTGGGTTGGCATCGCCATTTGTACTATCCATTCTAAACTCTTTATTGGCGTCCTTTTGAGCGTCACTTTTCTCACCCATGATTTTGAGTCTTTTGACGATCAATTAGGGCTTTTTCACTACCCTTATCACTGTCTATATCACCCACAGTTTTGTCTCGTTACTAGTTCAAGTCAATATTCACTCACAGTTTTGATTTCACTTTTCAAATCACAATAAATTCACTTGTGAGCCACCGTAGGATCCACCGCGATTGGGGGTGAATGATTGTTTGTAAACACAACAGAAAACAGGATTTATTAAATAAAATAGAAACTCGTTATTGCACAGTTGAAAGAATATTAAAGTTGAAAACAAAACAGGAAATTGATGTAAAATATATGAAAAGTCAAAAGGTATAATTCGAATACAGTATCTTGCACAATTCAAAAGGACGCTTTGCCGATTTTCATAGCTATTGACGTGGGCGGTCGATGCTTCAGATTTTCCGGAGGGCCCCTTCAGCACTTTTTGGCACTGAGAACAAAGATATCAGGACCTAGATCCGGCATAGGAAGGGTAGCACCTCTGCAAGTATATGGAAGTACTACAAATTATATTAGAGTAACACAGATTAACAATATCATTGTCCTCCTTACTCTCATGTTAGTACTTCCACATACTTGTAGAGGCTGTGGTGAACACAGCACCGTTGAACCAGTGATGCCAACACTTAACATTGAGAAAATTTTAAATGCTCACACCAGAGCTTCTGACGCGCGTAAATTTGAATTAATAATTCGGTACATTCTTTGACCGACCCCCAAGACATCGGACCACCACCTATCCCCCCAGAATAGGGGGAGCCGCCGCTCCCTCAATTTATTATTTAGAAAATTTTTGATGCTTCAAATTTCAAATGTTTAAAAAATTGAAAAGAATTATTTGTCTGAACAATTTTTAGAGAAAATTAATTGTTAGTAAATATCTTTATCAATACAAACAATTTATTAGATAGCAAATTTTCGGTGCTTCAAATTCTGAATGTTTAAAAAATTAAAAATAATAATTTTTTCACACAAATTTTTATACAAAATAAATTTTCAGTAAATATTGTTATCGATAAGAACAATTCAATCGATAGAAAATTTTTGATTCTTTAATTTCTAAATGTTTAAATAATTAAAGATAATTATTTGTTTGAACAATTTTTGATACAAAATACATTTTTGAGAACATTTGATAAATATTGTTATCAGACAATAATCAGTTTATTTAAACATTCGATGTATGATAATTTCGAATTTTGAATACGAAACATTAAGTGTATAACTTAATTTTTGTCTTTTTTTCCAAAAAAATATTTTATAGTATAAAATATATAAATATCAGACCAATCCTCGAAATATTGTCCATTATTTTCGACGACCTTGGGCCACCCAGTAGGTAACTTACGGATGCCATCGCGAAAGAAACTTGAAGTATTCGAGCCGATAAAATATCAATGAATTTTCGAACATCGTCCAGAGTTTGGAATCGTCTATCTGCGAAAGCGTGTTGCATTAACCGGAACAGGTGATAATCGGATGGGGCCAA
Organism: Andricus curvator; assembly: GCA_932195095.1. Lineage (NCBI taxonomy): Eukaryota > Metazoa > Arthropoda > Insecta > Hymenoptera > Cynipidae > Andricus > Andricus curvator. Next base: position 84,587 of record CAKNYM010040677.1, read on the forward strand.
GTCGGGTGAATATGCCGCGTGCGGGAGAACTTCCAAGACCAGTTTTAAAATGGTTTGCTGAGTTGCGCGAGCAGCATGAGGTCGAGCGTTGTCATGGAGCAGCATAACTTTTCGGCTTCCTTGCCTAGTAAATGGCTTTGGGATATGAAGAGTGTAAATTATCATGAGCTTTTGGAAACGCGTTACTGCAGAACGCTAAAACCGACAATTAAACGAATTGAACGAGGTACTTAATGAGAAAAGGCCATTTAGTAGACAAGGAAGCCGAAAAGTTATGCTAATGCATGACAAAGCTCGACCTCATGTTTCTCGCGCGACTTAGCAAACCATTTTAAACTTGCCATTTTAGACTTGGCCCCAACCGATTATCACCTGTTTCGGTCAATGCAACACGCTTTGGCAGATAGACGATTCCAAACTTTTAAGCACTTTTGAGAAATTCAATGAACTTCATAAAAAATTAATAATAACCTTGGCGCCTCCTCTAAATATCATTTAAAAATTATCTTAAAAAATGGGCATTAGGTTTTCAGTATGAGGAACAGGTTTCCCGTTACAAATAATAGAAAATCAAAAGTCTGTCATTTTGGGCCACCTTACTGAACATCTTGAACATTTAGGAGTCAGCGGGGTACCGGGAGCAGCTCAGAACGCAGTTTTATTAAACTCGTGGTCGCTGTGTGAGGATAACAGCGGGAAAATACGAACTCCAAACTATACCATGCACCTAATCTTGTATCTACAACATAATCGCCAAAAAATTTCAAACGTATTAAAATAATTGATATCCTATTAAAAAAAAATAATAACCCTACCGAACGTTTTCTCCCGTCGGCGTTGCGGTAGGGCTTGAGATTTCCTATCATGACTTTGACGGCTATGTTGGCTGTAGCATCGCTACTGACAGGGTTTTCCATGTCAGACAGGTAGAGAATGCTGAAGAAATGGAATAAGAGGAGCACCAAAAACCCATACAATCCATGGAGAAGTTTATAAATATAAATCGCAACTGGTAGTTTCCCTAGGATCGTCGGGGCGCCCCTGATACCACCGCTGGGGGTGGCAGCTTGCAAAACGGTGGTAATGAGCTGCGTGATGAACAGGTGGATCTCACCGTGATACCCAAAGGACTACTGTTCAGCCAAAACATCCGCATGAAGTGGTAAGCAGCAGAACATCCGCTGCGCGTACGAAGGATGTTTCGGTCGGGAGCCCCCAGTCGACCACTTGCAAAGGAATGACACGACAGCGCTTCAACTTTCAAACTTGTCATCACAAGTACGCCCTTAAACAACGAAGGCGTCAAATAATAGACGAGAACCTCCTCCCTAGAAGAACCATCAACCTAATAAAATCTAAGGTTGAGACTGCATTCCGACAGCAACTCCAGGGTGCGCAAGTCAAAAAGAGAATCAAGTAGACGCCGGAAATTATTGGAGACGTGATCAGGTGTCACTTGCGGGCAAAGGCGCTGACACGAGACGCTATGGACGAGCGGGAGCCGGATCTGGGGGATGTAGCAGGGGGACTGTCTCATGATCGACAGTCGTTAGGCCTGCAACCACCGGAACCTGCCCCATCTTCTGTTCAACTCATTCAAGATATAAATGAGGAAAGCCTGCGTCTCATGGTGTGCTTCACTGATGCCATCCCAGAGCTCGCAGAATAAGAACCATCTCTGAGAAACGGCCTGCCGAAATTTAGAGTCAATAAAGGCCTTCTTTGGTTAGTTGGCAGCTTGAGCACCGAGATACTGCCCCTGTTCTTGCAGCAGGATGTCAGCTTGTTGCAGGTGCAGGCACTTGCATATTACGCTGCCGCTGCGTGTGCCAGGATGCTAAGCATAAAACTCGGAGTCCAGGCTACTAACAACTGCGCCTCTAGAAAGATGTCAGAACCTTCATGGAAGTTTCGACTTCAAGGCGGGATTATTAAATTAAGGGCAAAACTGGGATGGTTGTACAAATTTCGAAAGGGCAATCGGTCCCAGAGACTGACTCGCCATGTGGAGATCCTTCTCCCACATAAAATCAGTTCAAGAACATCTACGAACCTGGACGAAGTCACTAACTATTTCTAACAGAAGATTACGGTCCTGTCAGCGCGACTGTGACAGTTTATGAGAGCGACCATGAGAAGGAATGACAATAGGACTTTTTTGGCAGATAAAAAACGTTTCTATCGCGGACGGACTTGCAGATGGCAAAAACAAGATTCAAAGTTATTGTGAACCACCTAGGGTCGAGGAAATGGCCAGATATTGGTCAAGCATCTGGGGTACTCATAGGTCAAGTCAACTGGACACGACGCGGTTCCGCCTAGTCACGGACAGAGTTGCACGGTTGCCTTAGATGAATGATCTATCCCTCTCAGCCTCCGACGTAACTTGCATCCTAAACCAGGCTAAGAAATGGAAAACGCCGGGTGAAGTTGGGATGCATAGCTTCTGGTACAAATACCTAGAGGCCCTGCACCTCGCCCTGCTGGAGGCCTTTAAAACATATTGAAGAGCCCAGATCACTTGCCCTTTTTCATGATGGAGGGCGTAGCGTATATGATTCTCAAAAAGGTAGCTGCGGGAAGTCCTAGTGATTACCGACCAATCACCTGCCTCTCGATCCTCTATAAGAATATCACGGCTATCATTTCTGACTTCGTTCATAAATATTGTCAGGAAAACAACGTCTTCATTAAAAAACAAAAAGTGTGCTTCCGAGGCTTCCGTGGCTGTAAGGATCGTGTCACGAATGACAGTGTGGTTGTGTTGCATACGAAACACCACTAACGCAATTTTCACATGTCTACCAACAGAGGTTTCCCTCAATAACCCACGATTATTTACTTGAGGTCCTTAAGAGATATAAGATCTGTCCTTGCGTCATCCTCCTTCTGAATTACGCTATGCACACGTGGTACACAAGGATTAAATGTTTTAATCGTACGGTGATAAGGGATACTCGGTCCTTGCATTGAATGAGAGATCTTCCTAGGTGATTCATGTAGCGCACTATGGTTTTTTTATTATTGAACCCACTGAGGTGGACACTCAACAACACATCCTATGGAGTCAAAACTAAACAGCTCATATAATATCTTGCTCCAGTTCTACTATGACATCAGGATGTCTCTGGGGTCAAACAAATGCCGAGGCGATGACTGATAAAGAATCGTGCAGGTACCTTGGCATATTGCAGGCGAGGGGTTCGCTCCACTCTGCAATCAAAAAGGTACTTGGGACTACTTTTTCGGGTCGCCTTATTCTGATTCTGGCGTCCGACCTCAGTGCGAAGAACATCACAAAGGTAATTAGCACCTATGCCATTTCTCTCCTAACATACTCCTTTGGTTTGGTCTACTGGTCCCTGGCTGAAATAGGAGATGCTGACCATGTGGAGGGTGAAGAAGGTCACCATTCTCCGAGTCGTGATCTCCTTTACTAGGAATGTTCCTGCGAGGTGCGTACAAATCTTGGAAGAGCTGGGAGCTCAAAATTCGCTACATCTAATTCAGAAGGCAGTTTTTTTGAACACGTGCCGCATTGTCTGGAGTTTTCTGGGCGTGAACAATGATAGCATCTAAAATCGCCTTCTATGTTCACTCCGCGTACACGGCAGATGTCGTTGGAATTGTAACTAACGTTGGTAAGAAAGATGGATGCCTATTGAGTACGGACATGACCTTGATATTTACCGGATATGACAGACAGCGCCCGCGGCGGCCAAAGCGGAAAATCCCTTGGGGATACAAATTTGAAATTCGCATAAGCTAGCACGTATGCATTATTTTTAAATAAAATAAATGCATAAATGATTGCTTTAAAAACGTTATAACATTTTTCAAAACGAAGCAAAATAACAGAGGAAACTTTCTTGCAAAAAGATTTCGTGAAAAATTTGTCTTTTCATTCCAGCTAAACTTGTACTAGTTTCGTCGTTGGTCACCAACATAACCTTAAAAATTGCCGGTCGAATGTCAACAAGCGGATTGATGATGAATATTTTCATTAAAACAGGATTTCAAGCTATAAGTCATTCAATCGATTTTCATCCTGAAACATTCAATAAGGGGAAAAGTTTAGCAGTCATTCATGTGGTGAGGGTGCAGGAGTTGAAAGTGAATAGAATAAGCAAAATTCAGTGCAGCGTAATTAGACAAACGTCTGTTAGTTCTCCCCCATACGACGTTAAATTACAGGTGTTTATTAATTTAAAAATATATTGTAACATAAAGAGAAGTATTAAGGAAATCTATAATTATAATTATAAATTTCCTAACATTTTTCTTTATGTTAAAAATATTAATAAATTAGAAATAAGATACAGGACACTCACTGTGAAAAATTCAAGTAAAAAATTACATATAGGATTGGCTTAAATTTTCTTCTTGATAAATGTTTCTGTAAACATTTACCTTCACTTTATGAACTTAACAATAAAAATGTGCCACAGGAATCTTAGCACATAAAAATACCAGTGGTATTTTGATCAGGAATTGTGTAATTTTCACACTAGAATATTCGTCTCTTTGAAATAGAGAAAACTAGGAATATGTTACGTACATAAGGGTGGTTCAAAAACATTTTTTTTAGAGGGCAACGATACCATATAGGTGTGACACCCCTAACACACCCCCACGCAACCCTGAAAACTACCCTTAAAACCAAAAATTTCATTTTTTATGAAATCGAACTTTTGAGCAGTTGATTCTCGTTTTTTTTACTTAAAATTATTTGTATTAGTCTAGTGGAATATTTATCAACATTGGTTAATAAATTTTCAATTATTTGAACAAATTCAATTTGTTTAAATACTTTTTTTTCGATTTAAAAAAATAATAATTATGATTATTTCTTCAGTGGAATATTGATCAACACTGGTTAATTAATTTTCAGATGTTTAAACCAATTTCATTTGCTTAAATAATTTTTTTTTCAAAAATTCATTTTTTATAAAAAATATATTTTAAGATATTTTCCAATTAAATTAAAACTTCTGATTGTTGGAAACAATAATTTTGTTATATTTCTGAATTGATTTAAAACAAATGGAATTTGTTTAAATAATTGAAAATTAATGAACCAATGTTAATAAATATTCCACTAGACCAATAGAAATACTTTTAAGTGAAAAAAATAATACTAATAATAAACTACTTAATGTCATTTAAATAAAAATAAAATATACTCCATAAATGATCTGGGATAATTAAACTTTCTAATCTCAAAATCTGACAACTAGCATTACTTTCACAAAAATAATAGATCGTATATATATATATATATATGTATAGTTAAAAGTTTGTCGTAAGGACAACCGCAGGATTTCGCTGGGAGCGGGTTCTAATCCGAAAAATTGCACCCGCTCCCAGCGGAGAATACAGCCTGCGACAAACTCAATACGATGATCCGGCAAAAGTCTCTTGCACCCTGAGGACACGGAGCGACCCAAGGACGACCGCCTTCTG
>CAKNYM010040677.1:90449-101331 GCA_932195095.1 Andricus curvator
CGGCATTAATGTCTCTATGCACCTCACGATGTGTGGATGAACCTTTATGCTTTCCAACAAACATATGATAAGTCTATGGGCGGTTGAATCGGAAGCTTTCCGGTAATCAATCCAGGCCACCGATAGTAATCGCTGATAGGATGCTGCGTCTTTACAGACACATCTATCGATGAGCAAGTTCTCCCGACATCCTGCTACGTCTTTCTTTGAGCCACGTTGTTCATACATCTCTCGCCACACAGGTCCAATTGTCCAAACAATCCTATCATTTAGGATAGCTGTGAAGATCTTATACAGTGTGTTCAGACAAGTTATAGGCCTGTAATTCTTAGGGTCAGCTTAGTTGCCCGTCTTTGGCAGGAGCACTGTGCGCCCTTCCACCAACCACCCCGGAATGGCTCTTCCGACTTTAGATATAAGGTTAAAATTCGGGCCAGATGCTGGTGGGTTGAAGGAAACTTGTTCCACCAGAAGGTCTTGATACCATCTGGTCCCGGAGCGGAATAGTTCTTCATGCCTCTTAATACGTTTTTCACCTCCTCGGTAGTGATAGGTGGGCATTCCTCCTAAGCTGTTATGAGGTATTACGGAGGTAATGCCGAGGAGGGAAGTTAGGAGATTGGAAAGCCGAGAAGAAGGTGAAACACATTTAAACAACTCTAGTAATGGTATGAAAGGCGATTTATTGTCACTTAAATTTCGAAGGTGGCTGTCAGCCCGTGGCGGGTGCTGACGACCGAGAGTTTCCTCGTAGAGGATTTGTGGGTCGGTGGCTATCGAAGGAGGCCCGAGCGGGGGCTCTGGTGGTGGCAGGAGATCTTCCTTGGCGAAGCGGTTCCAGGCCGAGAAGAGAGCACTAGGTAGCACGATGGCGGAACACTTAGGAGTCACGACACGGGGAAAAGCGGCACGGTAGCCGATAAGGCGAGAGCAGTCGACGTTGAGTCGAGCGAGCACAGACTGAGCAACTGCTGTGCTGTTGCTCGGGACTTCGGGTCTCCTCGGGGGACTACGTTCCGTCTCGTGTGCGGCCGGGCAACCCTTTCGTGCAGGGGCGTACCGAGTCCCGCGTTATGGTAACAATTTTGTTACACCCCCCTCCCCCACGGGTTTCGGGTATATACCTTTAATTTCCGTAATGTGTTTGTCCAAGTCTTATATAGTCCCAAAAAAGGCATTTAAACAAAAGTTTGCAAATCTGCTGTTTTCCTCTCGAGGTTTGCTGTAATAATTTTAAATCTGGTCAATCATCATGTTTTGGTTTCATTAGTATGAGTAAATTTGTCTGTTGGAGTCTGGGGTTGTACATTTTTCCTCAATTTAAATTGTTTTTTCGTTGTCAAAAAGGTTACATGGTATGTAAATAAATTTGAGTATCAACCTTCGCGAAACTGATATTATACTTATTTACAATTGTCCCTAGATTTGTGCTTTAGGTTCTTCTTCTTTCGTTGTTTTTTCGCTTCTGATCCTCCTCCATGGTTATCTTCTTTCTGAAACAAATATGAAAAGAAGAACGAAAAATCTGTCCCTATAGTCAATTGTCGAGGAGATTTCTTGTTTTTAGAGTCGATTGTCCTCTGAGTCTGTTTTTATTTGACTTTAGAGTCGATTGTCCTTTAAGTCTGTTGTTTGAGTTCAATTGTTGTTTTATTTAGTTATTAATTATTAAAATTGTAAATCCCATTAAAACTATGTAATTTAGTTTATTAACAAAAAGTCAGAGTCAAATTGTTTCCTGTTATAGAATTTTTAATTCTGCTTTCCACTGTTTGTACTTTCTTTCTAAGGTTTATATTTCTTCTTGTATTTCTTGTTGTATTATCGTCTTTTTCTTTCTTCTCAAAGAAGACAGTTACTTCTGTCTTGTGTTGGGAGTCAAGATGCTGTTATCTTTCAAATTTTCTGTTAGAGTCGTTTTACAGTAGTTGTGTTCAGAGTGTTGTTTATAGTTTTTTGAGTTCATTTGTGTCGTTAATGCTATTGATCTCTGCAATTTTTGCCTTTGCCTAATTTTAAATGTTCCTAACCTAAAGTTGTCAGTTTTTATACTGCTATTCACCAGTATTTGTGTTGGCTTTTTCTAATTTGAAATCGTTGATATTCCATTCTCCAATACTTTTTCCCTTGAGGTTTTTCAATTCGTAGATTGTTGGGGAAATTTTCTTTTTAATAATAAATGGACCTTCATACTGGTCATGTAGCTTGCCTGCTTTTTTATCTGCTTTATTTGATAGTTTGGTTACCCTTTTTAAAACTCTATCTCCTATTTTAAATTATAGGGGTCTTCTTCTTAAGTTATAATTACTAGCCTGTCTTTCGTTCGCCTTATCTAAATTTTTCTGTACTTCTTCTTTTATGATTTGTAACCTTCTTAACCTACCTGTCCATTTGTCCACGCTTTGGAACTCGATTTCGCTGTCGTTTTCTATGTTTTTTCTGAGCTACTGAATTGGTTCTAGTTCGCGACCCAGGTTTAAAAATGCAGGGGAAAATTGTGTCGACAAGTTTTTGCTAGTATTTATTGCGAACTGCAAATCGTCTATATGCTCGTCCCAGGTAGAGTGGTCGTTATCTAAATAGGTTTTAATTATTTGTTTAATTGTCCTATTGTATCGCTCGGTTGGGTTTGCTTGGGGGTAGTACTTTGGCGTTTTCGTGTGCCTGATACCGAATTTTTCTGTTAAGTCTCTTAGTATTTTATTTACGAATTCCGTGCCATTATCGGTGTGAAGAATCCGTGGTGTTCCCCAACGCGAAATGACACGTTTATGAAATTCTGACTCTATCGTTGTTCCGTTTGCTTTTTTAATGGGGATTATTTCGACCCATTTTGTAAATAGGTGTACGAACACTAAAATCTATTGATTTTTTCTCTTTTTAGAACTCGGTAGCGGACCCGTGATATCAGCTGCTACCATGGTCCATGGTTCTTCGACATTTCTCTTCCCCATTAATCCTACTTTACTTTGATTACCCGGTTTTACTCTTTGACAAGTATGGCAGTTTTTCACGTAATTGATAACGTCTGAATATACCCCTGGCCAGAAGTAATGTTCGGAAATTTTCGCGTAAGTTTTCTCTGAGCCAAAATGTCCTGCCTGGGTTTCGTCGTGATTTTCCCGTAAAACTTGAGCTCTAAGTTTTTTAGGTACGACTAATTTCCAGGGGTTCGAGTCTGGTAATAGTGTAGATTTGAGTTGTTCAGTTCTGTAAAAGTAGAGTTGCGAATCTCTGATTCGCCATTTTTCGTGTTCTTCTGGTCTTTTTGTAACTTGTCTGAATTTAGTGGAGTACCATTCGTCTTTTTTGTCGTTAACGTCCGCTTTTGGTTTTTCTACGATACAAACTAACGCGAACGCTATGTTTGTTTACGATATATGACTTCTTAGTCATATTTTTTAGTTTATGGAGCCACTTTAACGCTAAGTGGGCCGTGATTAGTTTAAAGCTGTAACCTTATAAATATGGCCTAAATTTTCGTATGGCCCAAACTACTGCTAGGCATTCTTTTTCAGATACCGAGTACCGAGGTTCTGCGCCGTTTAGACTTCTATTCGCGTATGATATCACGTAATTTATGCCATCAATTGTTTGTGTAAATACGGCTCCTAGCCCTGCATTGCTCGCATCGGTTTCGAGTTGGAAGGGTTGTGTGAAATCTGGGCAGGTTAAAATTGGTGCTGAAGTTGAAAGATCCTTAATTTTTTGGAACGCCTCATCTTGTTCTAGTCCCCAATCCCATGGTTTATCTTTTTTAAGTAATCTGTTCATTGGTTCTATTGTTTCGGCGAAGTGCGGGATAAATTTTCTATACCAACTTGCCATTCCTATTATGCGCTGTAATTGTTTAATGTTTTTAGGTTTATGGAATTGTAGGATTGGTTGGATTTTTTCATCGTCTATTTGAAGTCCTTTGTCGTTAACTTTAAAACCAAGGTATTTGATTTCTGAGCAGCCGAATTCGCATTGGTCCGGACTGATTGTTAAGTTTGCTTCGTTTATTTTGTCTAGTACGATATTTAAATATTTCAAATGATCGTCAAAATTTTGTGTTACTATTACAATATCATCTAAATAACAAAAAAAACGTTTGGCTTTAAATCTGGAGTGATGATTTTATCCATCAGTCTCTGGAAAGTGGCTGGAGCATTGGTTAAACCAAATGGCATCCTTTTAAATTGATACATGCCCTTTCCAGGGACTGTGAATGCTGTGATTGGTTTTGAATTTTCTGTTAAAGGTATTTGTAAATAAGCTAATTTTAAATCAATTTTGGAGATAAATTTTGCCGATCTCAAAGTGTCCAGTATTTCTGTCATGAGTGGGATGGGGTAGAGGTATTTTTTAGTTATATTATTAACCTTTCTGAAATCTAAACAGAATATATAATCTTTACCCGGTTTTTTGATCATCACTATAGGGTTTGACCAATTGGAGCGAGGCGGTTCAATTATGTCTTGTTCTAATAATTTATCAACTGTCTGATAAATTATTTCCTTGATTTTTGGGCTCACGTGATAATATCGCTGTTTAATGGGATCGTGGCCCTGGACGTCAATTTTATGTTTTGTTAAATGAGTATCCCTGTGTGCTTTTTCCTGGTGTATTTTAATTTTATTTTCTAAGAGTTTTTCTAATTGGGATTGTTGGCTCTCGTTAAGCTCAACAATACCTTCGCAAATTTCTGGCGAACTATTGGTTTTTTCGTCAATTTTTCCTAAATTGTCCGAAATATTATTTAATCTTATTGCTTTATTTTTAAAATTAATCCATTGATTTCTATTATCTATTTCCCTGATCTCGTTCGCTTTTTGAGATTCCTTTCCTATTTCGTTTTGATCAGTAACTTTTTTATTTTTCCAAAGATTACTGTCACTATCCTTATATTTTTCCTTGTATTTTTTATTGTAAAATATTTTTCCCGAATTGTTTTTCTTATTCTTCCTTTTGATTCTTGGTTTGCCTAATGTATCTGAGTCTTGAGTGCTTGAGTTGTCGCTAGTGTCTGGGGTGGGGATGCTCTCTAGGGGTTGGAATTTGTTACTTGTGGGGATGTTCATTAGGCTTGGGATATCCTTTATGGGGTTTGTTATGGGTTTTGGACGAGGATTTGTGGGTCGGTGGCTATCGAAGGTGGCCCGAGCGGGGGCTATGGTGGTGGCAGGAGATCTTTCTTGGCGAAGCGGTTCCAGGGCGAGAAGAGAGCACTAGGTAGCACGATGGCGGAATACTTAGGAGTCACGACACGGGGAAAAGCGGCACGGTAGCCGAAAAGGCGAGAGCAGTCGACGTTGAGTCGAGCGAGCACAGACTGAGCAACTGCTGTGCTGTTGCTCGGGACTTCGAGTCCCGCGTTATGGTAACAATTCTGTTACAGAGGGCATTGAACAGCTCCTTGAAGCTATTTATGTTCTTTGAGCCTTCTTCAAGTGGATGTTGAACTTCGTAGACTTCTCTCTAAAATGCTTCGACCTCCTCTGGTTTGGGCGGATGGTCGACAATAACTGAAGGGTCTTGGAAGAGTCGAGATGGGTGAGACAAAAACTGTTGATTTTCTTTGAGCCACCTCTCTCTCCGCTCTAGACTTCTCCTAGCGTTAGACAGTACTCGTATTCTGTTAACAATATGCTGCCTGATGGTCAGGAGCTTTGATTTGTTGATTGTGTGATGCGGGACGCGTACTGTCTTGCCCAGCCTATCTTTGTGCTAAGTTGATGCAATCGTCTTTTGGTCTTATGATCAACCGTTGACAAAGCCACCGAACGCGTCCTCGGGTTGCGGATAGAGGGTCCCTGTACCAAGGGTTTCTGCTGAAACCGGGATACCGGGCGACCTTTCAGAGTACCAGCCTTATCCTTGCACGCGGGGCTCTACAAGGATGGACTAACCCTTTTCCTAGCTGCTCGTGGGAAATAATTATTGTGGCAATTAACACAATAATTTGTCCAGATACCTTTTTCGAAAAACAAGAATATTGAAGTGCTTTATGTGATATCTGTAATCCGATAGACCTGTCATAGACAGATAAATTAAAAACTCAACTCCGATCAAACCGTTTAATAAACTGGAGCAAAAGTTTTTTTCGCTGAATCGAGATTTTATCAGTTTTCCTACAGACACTCTCGTTATTTTATAGTTAAACTCTTATTTTCAGTATAAATTTATTTATTTTTAATCGCATGTGAACAAGTGGAATTCATCCCTAAGAAATTGCCGATTTTAGGCAACAGATAGCGCCAGGCTGTTTCCGTGGCCTTACTCAATAAATGGGCTCTACAGTAGGAATTTTGAATCCCCATAGGGCTCTCCAGGATGAGTGTTGGAACCCTATGAACGGGCAGAATACAGAGTTCTAAAACAGCGACTGAAACTAGCCAATGGGTCAAAATATCTCAAGTGTGCCACTTTTAAATCGATAGTTCTATTTTCAATCAATTTATACAGTTTTCGATTCGTTTTTATATCAAAATAACTACCCTAAAATATTTTTGCATAATTTTTTTTTTTTTAAGTTATTAACAATCCTAGGGTTAGATAGTACTCGTATTCTGTCAACAATATGCTGCCTGATGGTCAGTAGCTTTGCCTTGTTGATTGTGTGATGCGGGACGCGTACTGTCTTGCCCAGCCTATCTTTGTGCTAAGTTGATGCAATCTTCATTTTGTCTTATGATCAACGGTTGGTTTTGTTTTACGGTTTGCATTTGCCAAAGTTCTCGCTGCATTGCACACACTACAATTGATAGTCCAGAGGTCGGATTCTTCGGAAAAATCTCCACGAAGCTCATCATTCAGTTCAGTCAGATCTTTGTGCTTGGGAGAAACCTGAATGTTGATGTTTCTCCGGGTCTTGAAGCATCGTTCTTCCTCTATCGGATGCCTGTTCGAGGTTGGTCTCAGTGTCGCCTCTCTTTCTCTGTTGCCGGCTTGTTCTGGCTGTGGTTGTGTAGGCGCTCCGCTTATATAACCCCTTTTCCGGAGGACCTCGGCACGGTTTCGCAGACGTTCTTGCGAAAAATTCGAGAGCTCTGGGTGTTTCTCGCACCACAGAGCATGCAGTCGCGCCATGTAACCTTTTCGTTCAGGGGCCATACTGGTATCATAGCACTGCAGCAGGTCGTCCCTGAGTCGATCCGTCCACTTAAAAGGAATGAGATTCTGCCGGTCAATCGCATTGACTCCGTCTTGATTGGCTTCCCCAACTCTAGGGTAGTCGGCATTATTGTCCGACCCATTGTCGGGAGCCCTGCGCGTTCGATTGTTTTGAACCGCACTTCCTACAACTATGTTTAGTGTCGTCATTGTTGTTTCCACGAGCAGCTAGGGAAAATGGTTCGCCCATCCTTGTAGAGCCCCGCGTGCAAGGATAAGGCTGATACTCTGAGAGGTCGCCCGGTATCCCAGAGTCACCGTTTAAGACACCTCACCCAGGTGCCATTCAGCTTTCGGTACGGTTGTTACGCCTTCGCTTAGGAGTTATTCCTTCGGGACCATCCCTGGACAATTGTCCATATATATTTTTTGTCCATATATATATAGATATATATATATATATATTTTTTCGGTTTCGATTCCTTTGGAAAAGAATCGAAGGGCCTATGAAAAAGCCACTGAACGCGTCCTCGGGTTGCGGATAGAGGGTCCCTGTACCAAGGGTTTCTGCTGAAACCGGGATACCGGGCGACCTCTCAGAGTACCAGCCTTATCCTTGCACGCGGGGCTGTACAAGGATGGACTAACCCTTTCCCTAGCTGCTCGTGGGAACAACAATGAAACCACCAAAACATCAAAATGTTGTAGATGCGGTTCAAGACAATCGAACACGAAGAGCACCCGACAATGGGTCGGCAAACAATGCCGATCAGCCTAGAGTTCGGGGTGCTGAAAATAATTTAGATGAAAACACGACGACGAACCGGCGAAACGCCCACATTGAGTGGGCGGATCAACTCAGGGATGACGTGCTAGACTGCTACGATGCCAGCATTATCCCTGTTCGCGGAGGCTTTATGGCGCGTATGCACACACTGTGGTGCCAGAAACACCCAGAGCTTCGGCACGTTTCGCATAAGTCTTTGCGAAATCAAGCCGTCAACCTCCGAAAAAATGGATATGTACGCGGAGCGCTTCCCCAACCGCTGCTTGATCAAGCTGCAGACGAAGATAATGAAGCGACATTGAGACCAACTGCAGAAAGCAGGTACCTTCTGAGACATGATCGCAATTTCATTACAAGAAGGAACATTAACATGCAAGTTCCTCCAAAGCCCCAATATCTGGCTGAAATGGATGCCTCCCTTCGTGGAGATATCTCGCAAGAGTCCGACCTCTGGACCATCAATTGCTCAGTTGATGGTGCTGCGAGAGCTTTGGCTGATTCAAATCGAAGGCTGAAACCGACGATGGATCAAAAGACCAAAAGACGCTTGCATCAACTGAACAAGAAGATTGGATGGGCAGCACAGAATGCGTCCCGTGTTCAATGTGTGATTGACTACATATATCAACAGTTTCTCGCTGACCCATCGCGCCTCCCCAGCGATCCACCTGTTTCTGTAAAAAATCCACCCATGCCCCTTTTACTTTTTGGAGAGAGGCGTACAAGATCCCGAAAACACTAGAGTTGAAAGAAGATACTGACAATATCATCCGCTTCAAGGAGTTTTGCGACAACCTCATAAAATCTGAGGAGGAATATCCATCAATCACTGCCGAAGACGTGAAAAAAGCACTTAGAGGCACGAAGAACTTTTCCGCTGCTGGACCAGATTGTATCAAGAACTTTTGGTGGAAGAAGTTTACTTTTGCACACCAACATTTGGCCCGCATATACACCTCATATTTAAAGTCGGAGACGCCCATTCCGCAGTGGCTGGTGTTAGGACGTACTATACTCCTGGCCAAAAAAAGGCAACTTGTCCAACCCAGAGAATTACAGGCCAATAACTTGTTTGAACACGCTGTATAAGATCTTTACAGCTGTCCTCAACAGCAGGATTGTTCGACGAATTGAGCCTGTATGACGAAAGATGTACGAACAACGTGGCTCGAAAAAAGGTGTAGCAGGCTGTCGAGAGAACCTGCTGATTGATAGGTGTGTCTGTAAAGACGCTGTAGCCCATCAGCGCGTCCTGTCAATCGCCTGGATTGACTAGCGGAAAGCTTTCGATTCAACCTCTCATAGACTTATCATCTGTCTGTTGGAAAGTTTGAAGGTACATCCACACATAGTGAGATGCGTAGAGAGATTGATGCCTCTTTGGAAAACTAGATTTACTATCTCATCTAGAAATTATCGTGTGACAACGAACAACTTCACCTTCCAGAGGGGCGTCTTTCAATGTAATATCATGAGCCCTTTGCTTTTTTGCATCACACTTCTGCCTCTATCTCTCGCACTACGAAATTGTCCGGGATACCTCTGTGGCGACACTAATCAGCGCGAGCATAAGGTCACTCATGTATTTTATATGGATGACCTGAAGATCTACGCCTCTGGTAAAAGCAAACTTCAAACTGCTATAAATATTGTCAAGAACTACACAGGAGAGATTGGGATGGACTTTGGCTTGGACAACTGTGCCAAAATTCATCTGAAGAAAGGAAAGATTACTGGCGTTCCCAAGGACCCTGAGCTTGTGGATATAAGTTATCAGACATTTTAATACTGGAGAGACCTATACATACCTGGGCGTGCCTCAAAACCGCATTCAGGACGTAACATCAGCGAAGGAGTCTCTCCGAAGCAGATACAAGCATCTTCTTCGACAGATTTGGTCTTCCAATATGTCGGCGTTGAACAAGGTATCTGCGACTAACATGCTTGCCGTCCCGGTTCTACTCTACTCGTTTTGGGGTAGTTCAATGGACGAAGAACGAGCTTAAGGCCCTTGATGTCACTACACGTAAGACCATGCATATGCATAAAAGCTTGCATATCAATTAGTCAGTTCCGCGATTATATATTTCACGCCGTCAAGGCGGACGCGAACTTCTGGATCTCCAGTGTCTTCATAACCGGATTGTTCTAAGTACAGCTTACTTCGTTGTGAATGGCAGAGATCCTCTCCTAAAGATGGTCAGGAACCACGAGATGATTGGCGAAGGAGCGTTCCTTTACAAAGCCGCGGAGCAAGCGGCCGAGACCCTTGGCCTGAATTTTAACATCAGAAGTGAGGAAAGTGCATTACTTCATCTAGATGCTTCACTTCTAAAAACCAAAGTGAAGAAAGCAGAGGTTGAAAATTTTCACCAAGAGCTACTCGACAAGAAAATGCACGGAAACTTTCACAGAAATGTAGAAAAACAGTTTTTGTCGAAGGAGCAAACTTTTGCTTTCCTCAAATCATCAGGGCTTGATTCAGATACAGAGGGTTTTATTTTCGCATGCGAGGACGGTGTCATTTCCAACTAAAAACATACCGTAGCCGCATATTATGTCAAGAAGTTCCCAGTGATAGTTGCAGAGCGTGTCATGCACACGCTGAGTACCTAGAACACATACTATCAGGGTGTCTGACCCACGCAGGAACAACGTATATCTATAGACATAATGCGGCCCTAAAAGTGCTTTATTACCATCTTTATCACTCTTACGGTGTTGGCCGCGACCCTGCCCTGCCGAACGCTCCAAGGGAGATAGAGTCGATTGTCCGAAACGAGAAGTGCCAAATTTTCTGGAACTACGATTTTCGGGCAGCAGTCTCCGTTGCGCACACGAGGCCTGACATTGTTCTCCAAGACTTCGAGAAACGAACTATATTCGTGATCGAATTCTCGGCTCCGTCCGAATACAACATCACTGCAAAGGAGAAAGAAAAAGAGGAGAGGTATCAAGACCTTAAAAGAGAGCTACAATGACTGTACCCAAAATATTCGG
>CAKNYM010040678.1:1731-23386 GCA_932195095.1 Andricus curvator
TATGTTTCGAAACGATTTTGTGACTTCAGCATGCACGCTTTACAGCCTTCCCGATTTAGAATGTATTCGGTCTAAATGCTACTTTATTTTGTTGTTAAATTTAGAAAAAGTAACATTTTTCATCTTGAGAGACTGAATTTCCTTTTGGCTTCCTCGTAGAGGAAGCTTTGTAATGGTAACATTTTCCAAAATTTTTAAATTAATTCAATTTCACCCTCCCTAATTTATTTATCTAATACAATGTTCTAAGCAATTGTCCGGATGTGTGTGTGTGTGGATGTCACGCTTTTTTGTGAACACGATAACTAGAAAACGGTTGCAGATAATTCGATGAAATATGGAGGGCTTATTTTTCTTACCAACATCTTGAAACTGACCGCAGGATTTCTAAAAATACTTGTTGCATTTTATTTTAGCACTTAATAATATTTTAAAAATCGGTTTTTTATAGTAAACCTTTTTTCATTTACATAATTCAAAGTTGATGCAAGAATATAAAACATTTCTTGGTTCGAGACGAATCAATTGACATATTAAATTAATAAATTTCATCAAAGAGTAGGGAAGTTATGGTTATTTATATATTTTGAAAATCGGTTTTTTATAGTTGAACTTTTTTCATTCACAGAATTCAAAGTTGATTCAAGAACAGAAAAGATGTGTTAATTCGAAACGAATCGATTGACCTATAATATTAATACATTTCATTGAAGAGTAAGGAAACTATGGTAATGCATAATATTTGAAAATACGGTTTTTTTTTAAGTAAATCTTTTTTCTTCAACATAATT
The DNA here is from genome assembly GCA_932195095.1 of Andricus curvator. NCBI lineage: Eukaryota > Metazoa > Arthropoda > Insecta > Hymenoptera > Cynipidae > Andricus > Andricus curvator. The sequence continues at coordinate 2,523 of CAKNYM010040678.1, forward strand.
CAAAGTTGATGCAACAATATGAAAGATTCCTTGGTTTGAGACGAATCAATTGACCTTCAATATCAATACATTTCATTGAAGAGTAGGGAAGTTATAGTAATTTATATATTTTTCAAATCATTGTTTATAGTAAAAGTTTTCTCATTCTCGTAATTTAAAGTTGATGTGTGAATAGAAAAGTTGTGTTGATTCAAGACGAATCGATTGACTTATAACATTGATACATTTTACTGAAGAGTAAGGAAGCTATGGTAATGCATAATATTTGCAAGCACGGCTTTTCATAGTGAAACTTTTTTCAATAACATAATTCAAAATTAATGCAAGAACGGAAAAGATTCCTTGATTCGAAGCGAATCGATTGATCTGTAATAATAATACACTTTGTTGAAGATTTGTCAAGTTATGATCATTTATAATATCTGAATCATCAGTTTTAAACAGAAAAACTTTTTTGATCGACATAATTCAAAGTTGACGCAGGAATAGAAAAGACTTTTTGATCATAAATTCTCAAATAGAGTAATTCTGGCCATTTTTGTAAGGAAATCATAATTATGTATCCACCCCGTAGATCTTATTTTCCCTACATAGCTTGTATCTTCTGCCATCCTACTCCATATTGTGTTTAATCGTTAAATTAAAAATTTAAGATGAACAGATTTAACGTTAAATTAAACGTTAAATCCAAATAAGCTTTGGCAGCAGAGCTCTGTCACTGAAAGGCTGTCACAAGTGACGTTTCTCGATTATTTTCAAGGACCTCGTTCGATGTCTTTCGAAAAATGAGACGATACGATTCGAAATTTAACAAATGAATAGACGCGATGATCGTTCGAAAAAAGGGGCTGATAGCGAACGACGTCGAGTGAAACAGTTGAGTTTCTCGGGTCGATGTGAATCACTAGCCGGAAATAATAATAAAATTGCAATTAAGCAAATCAGTTACTTTTATAAACTAGCGAAAAATTACAAACATTTTACAAATCGTATTAAGTGATAAACAACTTATTACCAACATCATATTACATTTGCAAACTGTTTCCAATTGAAAACGTTATTAATTAAAAACGAATTATTATTTTGTTTATCACTTCCGAGTGGAAATCTTAAAAATATTAAATTTGCAAAACGTTGCACTAATCGTTCGCTAATCGTATTGAGTGATAATTAACTTAGTACTAACATCATATTAGATTTGCAAACTGTTTACTACCCTGAAACATTGATAATGATAATCAAACTGATATTTTTTTATTTATTCCCCAGATTAAATTCTCAATGTGTTGCACGAGGATTTTCTCTTACTATTGAAGGGTGCTATACAGTTTGTAATAGATTTACTGTTTTTTTATTGGATTATTAATGTGGCACGAATACATTGCATTATATATAATTTTTGAGGTTTTTGAAGGTTTCTCGTTTCTCTGAAAAAGTTTTCGAAAGCAATAAAATAACTGCCGGTGTAGAAAAAAGAGGAAACCTTTGAAAAAAACGAGTAACAATATACAATTCATGAATTGCGTGAACATTTTTTTAAAGTGAATATTCTTTTAAATCATTTTTGTACACTGTTAACAATGTTTGCAATTTTAATATACATTTACTATTCATTTGTATAGTAAATCTGAAAACTGGGTCCATGAAATAGTAATTGAGAGGCTGCATAGTAAATTTGATATACATGTATACTGTTTAACTCTTAAAAATTTAGGTAATTTCACTCTACGCAAATTAAAATTAATTTTGGCAGTAATTTTCAATTCTAAATAATAAAGCATAATACTTTTTTCTAGTTAAACATGATATATACTGGGTTTCAGGTGGAAAAGTTCAATTAAGCGAATAAATAAGAGACCTAACCTAAAAGCAGCGGTTTTTTCGTTAGAATTCTAACATTTAAAGTGAATTTTGAAGAAAATGCCACCCGTACGTTGCACTTTGAATATAAATATGAATTTAGTCGATGAATTGTAGGTTATCACTTTAGTATTAAATATTTGACAAGATTTGTGTGCATCAAAGAAATTTTAACTTTCACGCACTTTGTTTAACTATACATGTATATTAATTTTACAAGATGATGATATATTAAATTTACTACACATATACGCATATTGCTTCCATTACATTTATAGTAAAATCGCTATAGAAATTTCTATCAGTGTAAGGTGATCGGAACATGATTAAAATTATTAATTTAATTTTAATAAGTTTCATTACTTTCGCTTACTTCATGGAATTTTTAACCTACAGCCAATTGTTCAAACAATTTTTACTGGTTCGAAGAATTATTATCTTTTTTTGTCGCAAAGTAATAGCATTTACTTGATGATATGAACTAACTAATACAATGTGAATACCCATTTCTGTACATTTATAAATAAGAATAAATAAATATAACAAGTATGTTCAGAGGTGGATGTTCACAATTATTAATTAGGCCAAAGCATTCAGGAATGCCAATAATTCGCGTTTATAACATAATACGTCGTTTGAACAAGTACATATTGCTTGAACAATAAAAGACCACTTGCTTTTATTTTCATTGTGAACAATAACATTGAAAAGAAAGATTTTAATTTTTGGAATAATGACGCAAGATCGAATTAAATGCTGAATGCTTAATTTTTTGCCTAAATAAAATCTAGAAATTTTCTCTAATCAGTTTTTGATGAGGCTCGTAATTTGCGTTTTAATGGCAACAAATTACATTAAAAACCACAAATTTGAATTTATGAAAAAACGACACAAGCTAGGTACAGTGAAATTCTTAACGGCAAACACTTTCACGCAAAACAGAAGTCCCGGGCGCAATCACCAAATTACAGATCTTAAAGGTTCGATCTGTAATTGTAAACGGTTTATGCACAAACGCGGCGGAAGAACAAAGACTGAGCGCAAAGCGCGAGACCTAAAAGAAGCGCACCCATGCAGCGTGCAGATTTTTAAAAATAATTTTATTATTAATAATTTATATTGTATTATAGTACGTCACAAAAACATATAACATTCTTATTTATTTAACTTTTATGGCATTTATTTATGTATTTTTTGGCACTGATTCGGAAATTTGACATTATTTATTTCGTAATAGCAATATTTTCGGAGATGTTTAAAATTCAATGTTCAGTGTCACATAAAATAGAAAAAACCATGTTGCGTAAACATCCGGTCATTTTCGCTTTTTAAACCTGTTTTTATGAAAAACGCGAGAAGATAGAACATTTTCGTCTTCAGATACGTATTCTAAAGAAAAAATACTGGAATGTCCAATCAATTATTGATAAAAAAAATCTTTTCACTCCATGAGTGCTCCATGAGTTCTCTCTTTTTTAGATTTCTTTCATGATAATGGATTATGAAACCGTCCAATTGAATAATCCTCATGTGCAATTCTATGTTTTCAAAGGACTGCGTGATATCTAAAACTTATATGGAAATTATATCACGTTTATTATTATTTCAAGGCAACTATACGTACTTCAAGTTTTCAACATTCAAATGACCGAAATATTATATCACTAATAGTTGTCGAGTTTCACATGCTGAGTTGTGGCTTTAGCTGAAGTTAGCATTACTACAGGTTTTTAACTAAAATTACCAGGCACAAAATTTAGTTTTTGCGGCATATATGAGCACTAAATAAGCACTGAATTCCTGCGCCAAGTACAATGTGATTCCACTTATAGTTGCCGAGTGTCACATACAAGAGTCATCTGAATCCAGCATGTCTACACGTTTTTGTTAAAAAAAAGTGTCCGGATTTTGTGCATAGCACGAATCCAGAGCACTTAATTAGCACTGAATTCCTGCGCAAAAGTGAATTTGATACCACTTATAGTTTCCGAGTTTCGCGTACCGGAGTTGTGGCTTCAGCTGAAGTTAGCATTACTACATATTTTTCACCAAAATTACGGGGCACAAAATTTTTTTCTGCAGCATAAATTAGCACAAAATAAGCACTCAATTATAACATAGCGCCCATATCGATATGACAATGTTGTGATTCCAACTTCCGGGACTTGAAATGTTTGTATTTTTTGGCTAGTTTAACAAAGTACCTAATTTTTTAAATTGCAATTTCAATATTGTTGTCGGTCCCCGTGTGAAAAAATTTGGTGGCGCTGTATTGTTTCCATCTAGTCCGCCTTGAGTCCACACTGGCGCGCCACAGGCTGACTGTCCAGTGACTAGACTGGGATGTAACGCTCGGATCGACTAGTTTCTAGATAGATCGGCTATTTTGATAAAAAAATAATGAACAATTAAATAATACAATTATTTTGTATACGATAAACGTCCAATATATAGATTTTCCAGTTGATTGAATATATAAAAAAGTTTTTGTAAACAAAAAAATGAAGAAATGAGTTTCCGCAAATCTCTTGTACATACGCCGGATGTCGAACTTCTAATGTAACTTCCTATTATATTGTTGTAACTTTGTCCCGTCGCCTTAATACCTCGGCCATCTAAAAGTTATAATTTCTCTCATTCTGTCGGATATGCAATTCAATTCATTACATCCCAATATTTATTTCAATAAAACATGTACAATTTTTAAACATTCAAAGTGCTTGATGTGTGAATAAATCATTGAGAATAATAGCGTTTGTATGATTTGACTTGCGATTAGACTATGAAATAATGATTGTTTATTATTTCAAATATTTAATACGTTAGGCTTAATTATCCTTTACGCAATAAATAAATAATTACAATAAATTAAATGAGTCATTTATAATAATATTTGATTTTTTTGAATATCGTCAATATTATACATAGCATTATACATATTATAATTATTATGAATGTAATAAAAATTTATTAAAACTCTGCTATACCTATGATTCAATTAAAAGAAAATGTTTTTGAACATTCTTAAAAAAATCGTTTTTAAAAACACAGTTCTTGTATTAAGATTTCGATCACCGTCAACAATTATTGCTTACTATCTTAAATATGTAAAAGTGTATATTCAAATTCGTAACGAACTCCTAGATAGCGCCAAGACTAGGACTAGACAGCAAAAAGGTTTAAATCAAACACCCAGCAAAACTAGACAGCGCCAGTGTAGCGCCAGGCTAGTTTTGCGTGAATAGACAGGCATGAGAAAAACTGTACTGGCTTCAGCATGATTCAAGACTGTCACGAAATTTTCCCAAACGGGTCGTGCAACGTTTTGCAAATTTAATATTTCCAAGATTTTGACATTTCCAACATTTGCTACCCAAAAACGCAACATTGGCTGTTGTCGCAGGAATTTTATGAGTCAAATTGCCAAGTTGTTCAATTGCAACTTTAATATTTTTGCCGGCCAAACAACTTTTTTAAATTTGATAATTTTTAGATCACGACACTCCTAACATTTTCTACCCAAAAACGCAATCTTCGAAATTTTCGCTGAAATTCTAGGAGTCGAATTGCAAAAAATGTAACAATTATATTAAAAACGATAATTTGCGTTATGTATTTAGTTTTGCAAATCATACAATAGTTTCTTTTCAGTGGAAAAAAAGAAGAAACAACATTGTGCAAAACCTTCGGTATTTTCGCTCAGGAGTGATTAACAAAATGTTAATTTGTTTATAATTAATAATGTTGCCGCATCAAGAACGTTTTGAAAAGTTAATACAGGATAGAGACTTGAGTATATATTTACTCACTCAAGTTTGCAAAATGTTTTGAATTTTCGTGGAGAAATGGGGGGAAAACTTTGCAAATTAATTTTTCGTAACAAAATGGCGACCCGACCACGTTCAACATATAAAAACACAACTGTACAATTTTTTTGAAGAACTTCGGAATTTTTGTAAATTGACTTAATTTGTATGTCTAATTCCACTGGCCTGAAGCCTCAGGAGTCAAAATTGGTAAAACAGCCAATGTTTAAAATTTTGTGTTTGGTATTTAGTGAAATTATCTTTAGAACATGTGGTTTAAAGATTTTTTTCGAGCATGTGTGGACTTTTTAAATATAGAAATGCACTAGAAAGAAATCGACAAGATCTAGGAGTCGAAATGAGATTTACAGTCATTTTTAAAATTTTGGAATTTGGTATTTGACATGATACATTTTTTTCACCTGTAATTTCAGATTTTTTTTTTATAGACTCAGAAGTCGAAATTAAAATTACAGTGGTTTTCATAAATTTGGAATTTGTTATTTAATAGAATTATCGTCTTCACTTGTGATTTTATAATTTTCTTGAGTATGTCAGGAATTTCTAAGCATAGAAATACTCCAGAAAAAAATCGACAAGGCCCAGGAATAAAAAAAATAAAATAAAAAATTACTTTTATTCTAATTTAGACTAGTGGGTATTGTGAATTTACATTTAAAAACCTCACACGTGCTCAGAAATATGTTTAATCCACAAGTTATAAAGATTATTTCATTGAATACCAAAATCAAGATTTTAAAAAGTAAATGGGAATTATTTTTCAGAAAAATGATTGATTTGAATCTCCAAAAAATTAAGAAGATTTTTCTGAAATTTAGGTATGCAAAGAAAATTAAACCTCAAGAAAAGTCTAAAACTCTGCAAATAAGAAAATTTTTCAACCTTTTTTTCGCGCACGGGTAACCAAGCTGCGCGTGGATCGATTTCAAATTAATTATACTTCTTTAGAACCCTAATACGCTAATTTTACGCATTGTAGCGATATCAAATTCCAAAAGTATTTATTTTGGACCCACTCTACTGGGAAATTGGAGAAGAATTTTATTATTTACCGAGCTTACCGTAAAAAGTAGTAAATAGAAATTAATAGGTTCGGATTTTTGACGAATCTCACAAATCCCTGTAAGACTGAAGATGGTTTGAAAATGTAGGTATAATTTCGTCGCCATCGTGTCCCAGAAAATTGGACACTTTTGAAGAGACAGGTGTACTACCTGAGGTGGCAATGTCGCCTTCATGCCGGAACCCTTCCCCCTCACCATAAACTGCAACTGAAATATTGCACCTTCCAAAAGCAAAAACAACAGCCCTATTGGGTACCTATTGTTTTGTTCAAATCGAGTTCCAACAGTATATTCTGTTTCAAACTTTGGATTTAAAAATTTTTTTAATTCAATTCATTTAATATAATTTAGTTTAGAAAAAAAATTAAAATTTAAAATTTAATTAAATTTTTAAATTTTAATATCTAGGTTTAACCCCCTAATAATTGTAGATCATCCTTCTAATTTCTATTTGTTTCAGCGTATACTATAAAACTGAATAATGGATGATATATATTTAGTAATAAAGAAAATTACATTTCACTCAAATTGATGATTTTAGCACTCTTTCAACATAATATATTCAATTTTCAAGCGATATTCAAGTTGAAATATATCAAGAATTATTGAAGCTTCTGTTTGAAAACTATACAAATTTGCAACAGTAGTCAGTATACGATTGAAATGTAGATTTGTCCATTTTTTAATATTCTAATTTGAAAATATTTAATTTCGAATGTTCTCTTCAAAATGTTTAGCCATGGACATGTTATTTTAGGCAATCAGCGAAAAGGTTCAAAAATATTTTAAGAGGGAACGTGCATTTTTTATAAACTAGCTGTAAATGCCTGGATTTTTATTTCATAACATTGAAGAAATTTGAAAATACGTTATTAAATTTCTTCAAATATCAAGATATTAACAATTTTTTGAAACAATAATTGATAATTCCTAATTAAAAGCATTCGGAAAAATTTTCATCAGATGCTCTCGAAATAGGAAATTTTATAAAGAAACTTTCCAAAACTGGACAGTTTCATTAGAAAGGAGTTTTTGTTGTATCAGTACTACTTCAAAGCATTCATAATTAAAAAAATGTATTTCTAATTGAACAATCTCGAAATCGAAAGATTTCAGATTAAAATTTCGAGAACGGGACAATTCAAAACTGTTCAAAACTGAATAATTTCAGATTAACATTTTGAAAATTAGATCATATAAAATTCAACTAAATTCGAGTTGTGTTATTTATCATTCGAAGCGTTCAAATTTTAATAATTTAAAATTTCAAACTTTGGAATTTCAACAATTAAAAATTAAAAGTGGTTATAATCCTGCAATTAGAAACTGAAAAACTGCATTGAATTGTTCAATGTCAAAGCTTCTGACATTTCAGAATTTTAAATTGTTAGTACAAGCTGAAAAAATTTTCAATTATGTAGACTTTTACAATTGAATTATTGTAAAAAAATGTAAGAAATAAAGTAATTTTGAGCACGCAACAATAAAAATAAAAAAATTTCTAATACGGAGCGTTGAAAATTGAGCAAATCTCAAATCATTTAGAACTGATCCAATTTTCAATTACTTATAATTGCGATATTATAACGTTTTTATAATTTTCACCTTTAAATTTTAAATTGTTTCAAGTACATTTAAATCTTCTCAAAATTAATATTCTGCAAATTGTCAACTATACTTTTCTAAATTTCAACAATTCAATTTCAATTGCAAAATTAATACTGTTGAAAGAGAAAAATGGAAAATTCAGCGTTCAACATGAGAATTGGAAACTCTAAAATTTTAACCAGTCAGAATTCAAAAAATTTATTCAATTACCAAGGTCTCAATTTCATATCAAATAATTTTCATCTGTTTTGATTCTAAGTAACATATAATTTCTAACTTTTGAAATATAAATCGTTTAGCTTTCAACACTTCATTCAGAATCATTATTCATTCTTTGAATCTTCCAATCAAATATATTTGAAATGATTCATTCGTGAAAATCTTCAACTAAAAGTTTAAATATTATTACGTTGGAAATTTTTAAATATAATGCAAAAGAAGATCGCTATGCTTCCAATTTTTTAAATTGCACCATTTAAATTGAAAAAAGCAGAAAATATTTGTATTTAACATTGAAACCAAACAACTCAGCAAATTTTGCAATTTTAAATGATTTGATAGTGTAACTAAATTACCATTTTCAATATGTATGTAATATTATATCATTATTTTAGTTGGCTGAATTAATTTCCAGACGGGCAGGCTGTGCATGCTCAAGGCATAGAATCATTTTTGCAAGAAATATGTTTTTTTTTAAAGGATTTTAGACGACACGTATTTCACAAATTTAAAGAAAATTTCATTCTAAAGATGGGAATATTTGAACTTTCAAAACATGTATATACCATTAAACCATTTCCCTTTCAGGGTAGGCGTGACACTACCCGATTCGGGTAGTGTTTCTAGGTTTTTCTTGTAGTTATAAATAACTACAAGTGTGGGCTCACCACACCCACGATGTGCCAACAGCACTCATGTTAGTATTCTTGAATGGTCACCCATCCAAGTACTAACCGCGTCCAACGCTGCTTAACTTCAGTGATCTGACGAGAACTGGGTTTTTCAGCGTGGTATGGCCGTTGGTGATGTGATGCCCTTTATCAAGAATTTATCGAGAGGAAAAAACCGATATGTGCAGTATCTAAAACAACATAGAAATTTTACATGTTTTTTTCGACTCTGATAGATCTTTTCATTCTAGTTTGAAAACTATATTAATATCATCTATATTAATGTCAGATAGTTGCGCTTTTTTCCTGAAATTTTTAACTTTTTGGCACCCTTCACTTAGTGATGTGATAATCAATGCAAGTTAATGAAAATAGTTGTTTAAACAATTTACTATTTTAAAAAACTATCTCCTCTCATATGAGTGTTAGAAAGTTCCGGTTTTTTCTGAAATGGTTGACTTTGCTTTGCCTTGTTACTTATGAACAAATACTATATAAACATGAGAGAAAAACATATTTTGAACAATCTTTTTTTTCGTGAGTATATTTTGCTGGGGGGGGGGGCTGATATCAAAATATGTTCAATTACAAATTTTTCTCCTACGCTCTGCAATGAAATTTTGGTTATAATTGAAAACAAAATTGTTACAAGTCATATGCAGACCTAGTCCTCCCACCTACTCTATTTCATTCCTTGTTTGTGTCTCTTGTATAAGATAGCTTTTTTGCGAATAATTTTTTCAAACATTGCGAAAAGAGCAAAAATAATTGACTTAAAAAAGTAAAATATCATTTCAAAATTTATTTTTGTTGAGGTTCACTTGTTATTTGTTCATCACTGAAAAGTCAAAGCAAAATCAAAATTACAAAAAAAAACTTTCTAGCATTACTCTTAGCACTTATCTGAGTGAAGATAGTTATAAACAATTAAAAATTATTTGAAAAATTATGTTCGTTGAACTGGCTTTAATTGAAAATTGAACACAAAATAAAAAATTAAAAACAAACTAGAATTGTCTAGCATTGTTTAAAAACCCCAAAAAATCATGATTAGCGCTAAAAACTCGCAAAACCCATTTTTTCACGTATGGGTTTTTTTGGGACCCTATAAAACAGACTTAGGTGGGTGATATTTGATAATGAATATATTTGACTTGTATTCTATGGCTATTTGTGAAGAGAAGTATTGAGTTTCAACTCCATTCAGCTAATATTGACGATTCTAAATAAAATGTACAAAAACGTCTTTTTTCCTGATGGGAAATACGTACTAAACTTCAAGGGCTTGCGACACCTCTGAATATCATTTTTTTTTTAAACCAAAAAAATGTATTTTTTGTGTGTATTGAAACAAATTTCCGGTAACAAATTTTGACCAACCTCAATTGTATATTGTCTCCGACGAGACGCATTTTCTCCGAGGAAGGATCCCCCCCTTTCCCCTCCCGGAGCTAATATTAAAATATTTGCAACTCTAAATTTTTCTATTACGTTTTACAATAAACTTCTTGTTCGAACAATTATTTTTGTTAAATATGATTGAATATCACTTTACTTTAATCAGAAATTAGAAAAAAAGTCAAAAATGTTAGAAAAAACCGCGGTTTCTAGCATTATTGAAAGAGAATATCTTTAACAATAATAACAAATATGTTAAACAATTTTTTTATCAACATAAATTATGTATCAACTCGCTCTCATTGAAAATTAGACAAAAAGTGCAATTTAAAAAAAAACGCGACTTTCAAACTCTATTCTACGCGAAAATTGCTAAAAACAATAGTGAATTTTTTGAACAATTTATTTAGGCATCTAATTGTCAGTATAAATTAGTATTTTATGTATCAGTAGAAACTTGAATTTAAAAAACCGCAAGCAAATCATAATTAGCGCCAAAAACGAATTTACGAGAGATCTCTGAAGCGACATATTATAACGAATACCTGTTTAAAAAATAATTTCTTCTAAACTAATGATATTTCGAATGAGCTTAGTTCTCTGATTATGAATCAATTGTCAGATCACATAGATACCTGGGAGACATGGACGCCAGGTAAGAATTCTACCTCCCAGACGTGGCAACACCGCTTGAGGTGAGTACGTATAACGTCTAACGCGCTTCCTTAGGGTGTCCGTGTATTCAAAATACATATTTATATTTTCTGATTCCTTGTGAAAAACTGAGTAGAAAATGATGAATAAAAAAATTTGATTTAATGCATAATTACCGAGTAATTAGCAATTACCGGTTATCCAATCAAAAAAATGCGTTAGATAGCCGACAGTCCATGTGCCATCGCTAAGAGTGTGCGAGAATACAAGTTCAGAACGTATAATTTCCCCTCCGTTTATTTTTGCAGGTGGTTTGGACTCTTTGGTGCAACTTCACACTTAAATGAGATTCGAAACACTTTAAATACATTGAATTATTTATATTTTCAAGACTTTTAAATACGAAGTGTATAAACTGTCGGTACGGGTACAAAAAATTGTCGTTACCGGTTTTTGAACCGTACATGAAATTCAAGGAATTGATGGAATTCCTGGAATTTAGGGAATTTAGGGAATTCATGGAACTCAAGGAGTTCATGGAATTCAAAGAATTCACGGAATTCATGGAATTAACGGAGTTGACGAAATTCACGGAATTCAAAGAATTCGCGGAATTCATGGAATTCACGGAACACATGGAATTCATTGAATTCACGGAATTTATGGAATTCACAGAATTCACGATATGCATGGAATTCAAGGAATTGATGGAATTCGCGGAATTCCAAGAATTCTCGGAATTCAGGAAATTCAAAGAATTCGTGGAATTCACACTGTCGGTACCGGTAAAAAAAATTACGGGTACGGACAATTTTTTTTTACCGGTTTTTGAACCGTAAATTCAAGGAATTCACTGAATGGACGGAATTCAAGAAATTCACAGAATTCAGGGAATTAACGAAATTCAAGGAATTCATGAAATTCACCCCTTCCAACAGCTCGTGGCTGCTGGATGGTGCCCCTGTGACTGGACACAGAATTAATGATGGTCAAATCCCTACCCCTTTCAGACACTTCGTTGGTGCTGGAAGGCACCCCTGTGACTAGTCGCAGAAATAATGGATATTGAGGATCAAACAGTAGCAATAAACACATGGGAGAAAAATAAATTTTTAAATATTTTTGCCGGCAGTTTAAGCTCTATCGACAATTCTGTTTACAGGTACCGACAACTTTTTTTTGACCGGTACTGACAATTTTTTTTTACCGGCACCGGTTTTGCATACACAACCTTTCAAATGCTGTAAATTCCTCCGAATTCTCCGAAGTTTGATACAATCATTACAGTGTTTCTAATTCTTTCACAATTAGTCTAGTTAGTCGACTGCAGCTAGCAGTGAATGAAGATGTACTTGTTAATTAAATCCCGCAGAATTCTCACGAATTTTGTAGAATTCACTTCAAAATGTTTTTTTTTTATTAATTTGAAGAGCTTTGATTATTTTTCAACCTATGAGAATACAGATTAAATTATTTGAAATTTAAAGATTTTTAAATTCTCCAAATTCCTCTGAATTCGCTGAATTCTACTAAATCCATCGCAAATTTCGTAAGTCTTACCCAATAAGTCAAGTTAAGACGACGGCCTAGCTACCAGTGATGAAGATGTACTCGTCTTTTGAATTCCGCAAAGTTGTCACGAATTCTGTGGAATACCTTTCAACGCTTTAGAATTAATTTAAAGAATTTTAAATACTTTTCACTATGAAAATACGCAATCAACAGTTTAGAATATATAGAAAAACTCATAAATCCTATAAATTCTTCAGAATTGTTCTAAATTCTAATAAAATCATAGCACTTTTTCTAATTATTTCCCAATTAGTCAAGTTAGGGAGTCGGCGTAGGTACGACTGAAGGCAGATGTACCCTTTATTTGTATTAGACACAATTCTGTCAAATTCTGTAGAAATACATTCAATTCTTTCAAATTATTCAAAACATTTTTAAATACTTTTTAAGCTACGATAATACATATTGCATTATTCTTAATTGCAAGACTCGTAAATTCTACAAATCCCCCTGAATTCTTCAGGATTCTACTAAAACCATAGCACTATTCCTAATTCTTTCCAAATTCGTCAAGTTATTTCGACGGCTTAGCTACCGCTGAATGAAGATGTAATCGTTATTTGAATTCTGCGGAATTCTCTCGAATTGCGTAGAATTCCCCTCAAAAGTTCTGAATTCACTTGAAGAATTTTTGAAACCTTTGAAGCAATGAGAACAAACACTGAATTCTTCGGAATTTAAAAACATTTAGTCTTGCTTTTTATAACCGAAAATAAGGAACTAGCTTTGATAGAAATTTTCAATCATCTTTTCCCTAAGTTTTTCAGTAGTTTTTCGACTGGAGAGTCCAAACAAGCGTGTTCTTTTTCGACGGGAGAAGTTTACGAGCTTTCAGAGAAGTGTGAATTGTTAAAAAATTTACTCTTTTGGTTTTTATAAGCGAAAATAAGGAAGTAGATTTGATAGACATTATCAATCATCTTTTTCTCAAGTTTTTTCAGTATTTTTTCGTCTGCAGAGTCCAATGAAGAGAGCCTGGTTTTGATGAGAGACACTCACAAGCTTAAAAAAATGGCTTGGTATTTAACATGTACAATTATGCTTTCTGTAACCGAAAATAAGGAACTGGCTTTGATAGACATTTCTAGTCATCTTTTTCCTAAGTTTTTTCCGTAGTTTTTCGACTAGAGAATACAAACAAGCGTGTTCTTTTTTGACGGGAGATGTTTACGAGCTTCTAGAAAAGTGTGAATAGTTTCAAATTTACTATCTTGGTTTTTATAAGCGAAAATAAGAAACTAGCTTTGATATACCTTTTCAAAGATTGAAAATGTCTCTCAAAGCTAGTTAGTTCTTTTCGGTTACAAAAACTGGTTCTACAGACGAAAAACTACTGAAAAAAATTGGGTGAAAGACGATTGTTGATGTCTGTCAAAACTAGTTCCTTATTTTCGCTTATAGAAACCAAGATAGTAAATTTTAAACAATTCCCACTTTTCTAGAAGCTCGTAAACATCTCCCGTCAAAAAGTAACACGCTCGTTTGGATTCTCCAGTCAAAAAACTACTAAAAATACTTGGGAAAAAGATGATTGAAAATGTCTATCAAAGCCAGTTACTTATTTTCGGTTACATAAAGCAATTAAGATCCCTTGATTGGACTCTGCATACGAAAAACTACTGGAAAAACTTGAGAAGAAGACGGTTGATGATGTCTGTCAAAGCTAATTCCTTATTTTCGCTTATAAAATCCAAGATAGCAAATTTTAAACAGTTCACACTTTTCTAAAAGGTCGTGAACTTCTTCCGTCAAAAAAGAACACGCTTTTTTGAAGTCTCCAGTCGAAAAACTACTGCAAAAACTTTGAAAAAAAGCGATTGAAAATGTCTATTAAAGCCAGTTTCTTATTTTTGCTTATAAAAAGCAAGACTGAATGTTTTTAAATTACAAAGAATTCAATGTTTGTTCTCATTGCTTCAAAGTTTTTGAAAGTTTGGAAAGAATTAGGAACAGTGCTATGGTTTTAGTAAAACCCTGAAGGATTCACAGGAATTCGTAGAATTTATGAGCCTTTCAATACAAATAATTCAATATGTATTATCGTAGTTTGAAAAGTATTCAAAAATCTTTTGATTAATTCAAAAGTATTGAATGTATTTCTACAGAATTTGCTAGAATCGTGTGTAATTCAAATAAAGGTTACATCTGCCTTCAGCCGTACCTACGCCAACTCCCTAACTTGACTAATTCGGAAATAATTAGGAATAGTGCTATGATTTTATTAGAATTCAAAAAAAAATCTGAAGAATTTATAGGATTATGAGTCTTTCTACATATTCTAAACCACTGATTGCGTATTTCAATAGCGTGAAAAGTATTTGAAATTCTTTAAATTAATTCTAAATTGTTGGAAGGTATTCCACAGAATTCGTGACAACTTTGCGGAATTCAAAAGACGAGTACATCTTCATTCACTGGTAGCTAGGCCGTTGACTTAACTTGACTTATTGGGTGAGACTTACGAAATTTGCGATGGATTTAGTAGAATTCAGCGAATTCAGAAGAATTTGGAGAATTAAAAAATCTTTAAATTTCAAATAATTTAATCTGTATTCTCATAGGTTGAAAAGTATTAAAAACTCTTGAAATTAATAAAAAAAACATTTTGAAGAGAATTCTACAAAATTCGTGAGAATTCTAAGGGAATCAATTAACAAGTACATATTAATTCACTGCTAGTTTAGCAGTCGACTAACTAGACTAATTGTGAAAGAATTAGAAACACTGCAATGATTGTATCAAAATTCGGAGAATTTATAGTATTTAAAAGGTTGGGTATGCAAAGCCGGTACCATCTTGCTAGTCGATGTCGCAGACTAAAAAAAATTAGAAAAGGTTGGTGGTAAAACTGAACTTATTTTTGAGATTAATCCCAGAAGACGAATCAGAGAGATGCAGGAATCTAGCTTTGACCAACATTATTTCTGTGACCAGGCACAGGGTTGCCTCCCCCCCCCCATGAAGTGTTGGAAAGAGGTAGGGGTTTGACCAACATAATTTCTGGGACCAGTTACAGGGGTGCCATCCAGCCGCCACATGCTGTTGGAAGGGGTGAATTTCGTGAATTGCTTGAATTTCGTTAATTCCCTGAATTCCGTGAATTCTGTGAATTACATGAATGCCGGTGCCGGTAATTTTTTTTTACTGGTACCGACAATTTTTTTACGGGTACCGACAGTGTGAGTTCCACGAATTCTTTGAGTTTCTTGAATTCCGAGAATTCTTAGAATTCCATGAATTCCTTGAATTCCGTAAGCTCCTTGATTTCCTTGAATTTCATGTACGGTTAAAAAACGGGTAAAAAAATTGTCGGTACCGGTATTTTTTTTTACCGGTACCGAAAATGTTTTTTAATGGTAACGACAATCTGAATTCCACGAATTCTTTAAAGTTCGTGAATTCCATGAATTCCGTGAATTTCGTGCATTCCGTGAATTCCATAAATTCCGTGAATTCACTGAATTCCATGAATTCCGTGAATTCCGTAAATTCCACGAATTCCGTGAATTAACTCGTTGAGCAATGTTTTCTAATTTGGTTGCTAGGAAAAAGTTACTTTTTAATTTTCGAATCTCGTTTAAGTGTGAAGTTGCACCAAAGAGTCAAAGCCTCCTACAAAAATAAACGGAGGGGAAATTATACGTTCTGAACTTGTATTCTCACACACTCTTAGCGATGGCACATGGACTGTCGGCTATCTAACGCATTTTTTTGATTGGTTAATCTTTAATTCCTAATTACTCGGTAATTATGCATTTAATCAAATTTTTTTATTGATAATTTTCTATTCAGTTTTTCACAAGGAATCAGAAAATATAAATATGTATTTTGAATACATGGACACCCTGTATATAGAGGAGGTCACTTCGTACATCCAGTATCACAAATATATATAAATTCCAAAATGAAAAATTGTTACCCCTCTTTTGAGAAACCTGATCAGAAGGCCCCCCTCAACGTATATATGCATATAAATTTCAAATATTTTCACGGAAAAAAGCGGAGGCGAGAACGTAGGGTCAACTACACGGAGATGACAACGTACAGTCTATACATATATATATATATATATATATATATATATATATATACTAGTACTAGTGTACTGCGTCCCTTCTGACCAGCAATTCTAGGAATTCATAAATCGCGTGTAACCGCGCGTTCATGAACTGAGAGTCTGGTATATATATTTATAGACCGTACGTTGTCACCTCCGTGTAGTTGACTCTACGTTTTCGCCTCCTCTATTTTCCGTGAATATATTTAAAATTTATATTCATATATACGTTGAGGGGGGCCTTCTGATCAGGTTTTTCAAAAGAGAGGTAATAATTTTTCATTTTGAAATTTATATATATTTGTGGTACTGGTGGTACGAAGCGAACTCCTCTATATATAAGGCAGGCCTGCCCAAGTAGGGAAAAACTGCTCATTTTCCAGATGGGAATTTAACACCACCACCGACCTCTACTCATTCAACTTCACGAGAGCGACCACCCCCCTAGCCTCTGGACGTGAGAACAGGGAAGTGGTGGTGGAACTTGAACATGTGGCGAATGAGCAGTTTTCCCCTACCTGGGCAGGCCTGATATAAGGAAGCGCGTTAGACACTATACGTACTCACTTCAAGCGGTGTTGCCATGTCTGGGAGGTAGGATTCTTACCTGGCGTCCATGTCTCCCAGGTATCTATGTGATCTAACAATCAAGTCATAATCAGAGAATTAAGCTAATTCGAAATATCATTATTTTACAAGAAATTATGTTTAACAATTTTATTGCTTATAATATATCGATTCAGAGATCTCTCGTAAATTCGTATTTGGCGATAATTATGATTTTCTTGCGGCTTTTTAAATGCAAATTGCTTCTGATACATAAAATACTACTTTATGCTAACAATTAGATGTTTAAACAAATTCTTCAAACAATTTATTATTGTTTTTAGCAATTTTCTCTTAGAATAGAGTTAGAAAGTCGCAGTTTTTTTTTAAATTGCACTTTTTGTCCAATTTTCAACTAGAGCGAGTTAATACATAATTTATGTTGATAAAAAAATTGTTTAACAAATTTGTTATTACTGTTAAAAATATTCTCTTTGAATAATGCTAGAAATCGCGGTTTTTTCTAAAATTAGTAACTTTTTGTCCACTTTTTACTTAAAATGAGTTAATATTTATTTTAATTCAGAAAAAATAATTGTTTAAACAAATTACTATGGTTATTAGCTATCTTCTCTCAGATAAGTGCTAGAACGTTTCGGGTTTTTCTAAAATGTTTGACTTTTTGTCTAATTTCTGATTAAAGTAAAGTGATAATTAATTCAAGTTAACAAAAATAATAATTGGTGGAACAATTGGCTTAAACGTATGTCAGGGTACCATCGTATACCTGACGGCCTTGCGAACCTTTTCTACTGTCCGGCGCTCCGCCTCGAACGAACTCCAGTTCGAAGCTCGACGAGGCGTTGTGGTGCTCAACCGGAGGCTACTGTGTACGTTGTGATCGTACCTTTAAAATTTAAATGGCTCTGTTCCACACCACCATGGAGGTCGAGACTGAGGCGCGTTTTTTTACGTGGTGATCCCCAGTAGGCCTAGTCCACTTGTCAATGAAGCATGCATTGTTTTTTTGTTTTTATGAAATTTTTTGAATTATTTACCGTAGAATGTATGTAATGCACACGATCTATACCACAATACCCTTTCCAACAGTCCGTTATAACATGCGTGCCAGATAAAACATTTTCTTTTACGATATCATGCAACGTGTTAGCGTCGCGATTGCTGACTCTTGAAACATTTTAAAATCCTTGAAAGCTTCAAAATTTTATTTCGAAAACTTCAAAATGTACACAATGTTTTAAATTTTTTGAAATCTTTTCAAATTTCAGATCTATTTTAAATCGTTTCAAAACTTCTAAACGTTTTGAATATCTTCTTAATGAATCGAGTTTTCCCTAAATGTTTTTTTTTTTTAATTCTGAAAATTTTTTAAAAAATCGCCTTAAAATCTCCCAGAATTTTTATTGACAGTTTTGGAAATCTTTTGAATTGTTTAAAAAAAATTTTAATATTTTCTCCAAATTAATTTTTCAAAATAAAAAATCAGTTCAATTTTTTCCAGGAATCTTAACAAAATTTTTTAAGAATTCTGAAATATTTCAAGAGAATTGAAATTTTTTTAAGATTCATAGGAAAGTTTAAAATGATTTGTTATTTTAAAAATTAATTTGAAGAGATTATTCAAATTGTCGAAAATTTTGGAAGATTTCGAACAAAAAATTCTTTTTATTTAATGAAAATAAGTCTCCTGATTGGTTATCATGACATATAATGTAGTATGAATACCATAAAGAAATGTATTAAAGTAACGTGCAGTAACATACGTTACTTTGCATTATAGTTAGCGCCTCAATCTCGACCTCCATGGTGGTGTGGAACAGAGCCATTTAAATTTAAAGGTATCATCGCAACGTACACAGTAGCCTGCGGTTGAGCACCACAACGGCTCGTCGAGCTTCGAACTGGAGTTCGTTCGAGGCGGAACGCCGGACAATAGAAAAGGTTCGCTGGCCGTCAGGTATACGATGGTACCCTGACATGCGTTTAAGCCGAACAATTTATTATTATTGCTAATAATATTCTCTTTGCTGAATGGTAGAAAGTTGCTGTTGTTTCTGAAATTTTAACTATTTGTCTATTTTTCACCTGGAGTGACCTAATAATTATTTGAGGTGAGCAAAAATAATTGTACAAACAAATTATTATTGTTTATAACCACCTTCATCTATATTAATACCAGATAGTTGCTGTTTTCTTCTGACATTTTTAACTTTTTGTCCACTTCAAACTTAGTCAGGTGGGAGAACTAGGTTTATTAAATGACTTGTGAAAGTTTTGTTTTGCATTACAAGAAGTTTATTGCAAAACGTGAAAGAAAAATTTGGAATTGCAAATATTTTAATATTAGCCCCGGAAGGGTGAGATGGGGGGGGGGGGTCCTTCCTTGGAGAAACTACGTCTCTTCGGTGACAATATACTATTGAGGGTGGTCAAAATTGTTTCATTTCTCGCTGAATCGAGTTGAAACTCAACACTTCTCTTCACAGATAGCCATAGAATACAAGTCAAATATATTGATTATCAAATATCACCCCCAAAAATCTGTTTTATAGGGTACCAAAAAACCCATAAGTAAAAAAATGGGTTTTGCGAATTTTTAGCAAACTTTTTTTTTATCGTGGGTGTGCTGAGCCCATACTTGTAGTTATTTACTACCAGAAACTATCCACCTAGAAACACTACCCAAATCGGGTAGTGTCACGCCTACCCTGAAAGGGAAATGGCTTAATGATATACTTACTTACTTAGCACTAATTCTGATATTTTGGGGTTTTTAAACAATGCTAGAAAATTGTAGTTTGTTTCTAATTTTTCACTTTGTGTTTAATTTTCAATTAAAATCAGTTGAATAAATAATTGAGGTTAATAAAATTATTTGCTTAAACAAGTTAATATTTTTAATAATATTCAATTTGAATAATACTAGAAAGTTGCGTTTCTTCTGAAATTTACAACTATTTGCCTACTTTTCACATAGGGTGAGTTATTAATTAATTTAATTTAGCAAAAATATTTATTTAGACATATTATTATTGTTTATAACTATCTTCTCCTGTATCAATGCCATATAGTTGCGGTTCCACTCAGTGAGGTAATACATATTGCAAGTTAACAAACATAATTTTTCAAACAATTTTAAATTGTTTATAACTATCTTCTCTCAGATAAGTGGTGAAAAGTTGCGGTTTTTTCTGAACCCTCCAAATTTTTGTCCACTTTTCACTTAGTGGGGTAATGATTAATACAAGTTAACAAACATTCTTATTTAAACAATGTATTATTGTTTATATAAGAATGTTTGTTAAAAAAAAAAAAAAAAAAAAAAAATAGGTACACGACAACCATGGCTTGGGGGGACCCACCCATT
>CAKNYM010040683.1:0-10224 GCA_932195095.1 Andricus curvator
GTGTGTGTGTGTGTGTGTGTGTGTGTGTGTGTGTGTGTGTGTGTGTGTGTGTGTGTGTGTGTGTGTGTGTGTGTGTGTGTGTGTGTGTGTGTGTGTGTGTGTGTGTGTGTGTAGTGAAAATAAATAATTTTTTCAGAATAATATCTTGCTTTATTCTAAGCCATAATTAGAGTCCGTAAAAAAACTTTAGATAAATAAAAAAATTATTTTCATAATAAGTTAAACCAGGACGTCGTAAACTATGTCGTAAACTACGTCGCTCACTATCCCAATTTCCGACATAGTATGCGACGTCTATTAAGACATAGTTTACAACATCGTTTACGTCGTAGTTTAGTACATAGTTTACGACATAGTTCACTACGTACTTTACGACGTAGGAATTTTCAATAGGATGGATATTACTTACGGGAGGAAATGGACATAGAACATAGAACATAGGAAGGACCCTTTAGTTCCCTAGCTGTTCGTGGGAACAAAATGACTCCCGAAAATCAAACAAAAATTTGAATTTTGATTGAATCTCAATTATTTTAATTTCTTCATTAGATTGTTAATAAACTCTTTATTGATAACATTGTTTACAACAAATAAATTTCCTATCTTTCTCTTTTCTCAGTTTATCGTTGATCTATTAAAAGATTATTTTAGGTAAATGCTGATTTCTGAGTTATTTTCCTCCATTCTTCTTCCAACTTTTTCTTTTTCTTCGTCTTCTTTTTAGTCTTCATGCACAGGTAAAAGCTACCAAAAAGTGCTATAAAACCGGTGTACATAAATTCCACCAAACTCAAAATTGAACCTCCTACAAACAGGCTAAAAATTCCACCGAAAGAGACTGCAAAATTGTTAAAGACAATTTAGCTGCTGATGAAAAATTAGATGAAACTGGACTTTGCTCAGGTGAAAAATATTCGTATGAATTTCGGCCATAAATTCGCGCGAAGCTCACTTTGTATATCCATGTGGAATGCAGCGTCGAAAAAAGATTCCAAAATGACAGGCCAATTCAGATAGTACGGCGGTTAATGGACGATATTGCGTCCAACCTTGCATTTTATTCTAGAGCATTCAGACTTGGCACATTTATAATATGGACCCCCAGCTTACTTTTAAGAAGTGGAAACAAGGTTGCAACCCCGGGAGAGCAGCGGTATAGCGGGTTGCCTACCTAACAGGGGCAAATATCAAAAACTTAACGAATCATATTATATCATAAATTCATATTTAGTTTCCCAAATTTTCAACTCGATATCGCGTTTCGTGTGAAAGTAAGTTGATTTTGAAAAAAATGTAAAAAAAAATTTGAGGTTACGCTCACATGGCCTTAATTGTTGCCAATTACAGAAAAAAAAACTTTTCAACTTTATTTTGTAAATTTTTAAACAGTTTTAAATAGTACAAAAATTCAACACCAACTGTCGGCAATGAAGTTACCAGTAACCCACCGCGTCCATTGCCCTGCACCTTGCAGAATTGAGTCTCTCAAATCATCTGTATTGCCGAATTGGTGTCAAAGTTTGGTTAATATCACTCCGTTCAGTCAAATAATTATTATCGCTCGCCCAAACCGCACGAATGTATTTGAGCAACTTTATTTTTCATAATTATACTCATTGTTACCCTGAAAAACCTATAATTTCCCCTCATTTCACAAAATAAACTCGGCCGAATAGAGCCTAATGCATTGCAGAATTGAATTTAAAGGTCCAATTCGATTGTGGCAGCAAATCGAATACACCAAACCTAACCTGAATTCGTTTTCGCGTTATATCTATTCAACTTTTTTTACTGGGTCCCTGGATCACCTAATGAAGTTTGAAGTTGAGGCGGCCAAGCCGGAAATAGAGTCGTTTGTCATGGCCTTGTATGATCCGTAAGCAGCTACAATCATAATATTAGTGTTGCCATTTGCCTAGGGCAGGTTGGAAGGACAAAATATATATATATATATAATTAATTAACGTAGTTTTATTTTGTTTAAAACAATTGAATTGTTAATATGCATTAACATTTATAATAAATATGTATCAAACACGAAAAAAATGGATTGATACACACAAAAACGCCAAAAATAAATAAAATTAAAAGAAAATTCCCATTATCCCTAAAAGGAAGGACATTTCGGTTGTGCGAAGGACTTAGAAGGACACGACTAAAAAGAAGGACAAATCCTTCCAAGGAAGGACGTTTGGCAACCCTACATAATATACTTTCAATAAGAGTATAACAACGGAATGCAATAATTCATATAATATGTGTCAGTTAGAAGCAGTATAAAAGTGTCAGCAAGTGCCGCCGAGCACTGTTTACCAAAGGGAAGCCCCTGGAGTGCTTTCCGCCAACTAAAGACTCTCTAGAACAACAGATAAGACGAGCAGCCTACGAGGGACTGAAGGCCAGCCAGATGCTCCATGCAGTGATAGACTTGCCCAACCTTTCTGCGTGTGGTTGGAAATTATGCCCAGAAGGATGGACTATTCACTATAGATCTAGAGCTACAGCGCAAGAAGTCTGCAAAACCACCACTATTACTTGCAAATGCAAGAAAAAGTGTTCGGGTAACTGCAATTGCTCGAAAGCAAAAGTTACATGTTATGAATTTTGTACCTGTGCATGCCAAAAAGACTTTTATTAGTGCCATTTCCTATTGCCAAAGCATTGTTGACATGTTATCTTTCTTCTATATTCAAAGAATTTAATTTGAGTTTTGTATTTTCGTAAATTTCTGACATTATTTTCTCTTTAGTTATATAAATAAATTAATCTTCCACGAAAATTAAACTATCTTTGACTTCCCGACTGAGAGTTAGTGAATAGGCCTTTTCTAAATAGTTCTTTACCAAAGTGCAACAACTTTGGAGGTAAATTATGACAGTCTTAATAAGGCAGAGGTGAAGTAGAGTGAAGTTTCATCAAAAAATTCCGCAGGTATACCAGTTGTGCAAGAAATTTTGATAGAAACACTGTGATTCCGGTATTTTCTGTGTGTGCCCCTGAAAGGTAGGAAACCCGCTTCCACAACCCATCGCCATGGTCGACGTATGCCTTAAACTAATAAGTGTCAAATGGAGGACCGATCCCGGCCCATAGAAGTCACCGAAACAGACGTTTTGTTAAGCCAAGTCTGAATGCTCTAGAATAAAATGCATGGTAGGTTTGACTAACCGCCGTACTAATAGCGAGTTTCGACTTTCGAGTCAGTTATCATCCGAATTTAGCCGGTATTATTTTCACCTGGGTATTTTAGGTTTAAAATAAAAATAGAGAGTAGGTAAGAAATATCATTCTTCCTTGCGTACAAAATGAGTAAAATTAAATTTAAATAAAACGTCACTTCCCAATAAAACTCAATAAAATTTGATGAAGGTTTTACAAAGGAATGATTAATATTTAACTTTATTAAGGGATTTGTCGAACTTCCAAATAACGTTTGAATACCAGGCCTGACGAGAGGGGGCGGGGGGTAACGGGAAGATTCTCCCCTGGCCCGGATTTTCCGGAACTGTTAGAAAATAATAATTTTTATTCAAATAAAATTATTTATTAATTAAATTGATTGTGATTATTTCAACAAAAAATAATGCTACACTGTTAGAAAAAGTTGTACTAGATTTATTATACATGTAATGGAAGCAAGAATGCACAACATGAAATTAAATTTAGTATACCAGCGTACAGTAAATTTAGTATATTCATACTGAATTTAGTATACACGTATATGAAATTTAGTATACGCGTGTACTAAATTCAGTATAAATATACTAAATTTACTGTACGCCGGTATACTAAATTTAATTTCATGTTGTGCATTCTTGCTTCCATTACATGTATACTAGATTTAGAATATATTTTTCCATCAGTGTATGAACGCATAAAAGCATCCTGCATCAGTCTCAATTCTAAATTTTCAATATTACATATAGGGGCCCGTCATTCCCACTCCCCGGGCCCAGTTTTCCTCTCTACGGGGCTGTTGAATACAATACCTAATAAATTTTGATAATTAAGAACGACTTCCATTCTGTAACGTATACTCGTGGGGTGTTCAAAATGAACATCTAAGGATAGGTCGTTTTCGTTTATCGTCGGTATTGAAACAATTTGAGTTTCATAATGATAAAAATCACAAGCTGGTGGGCAATTGCAAAACATTATCGGCTCATTTGGCAGAATACGTCGATGGTCGCCTGGTATTTGATAATTTGTGAAAATGGCTGCAAAGTACAAAAATAGATTAAAACGTATGTTTTTTATGCTCCTGACATATCTGGCGACTATTATATAAACAGAGTTTAGTTATTACCGTTGTGCTCCATTAAACAGATGAAATCCTTGATATTGCAATCACGAGCACCTCCTAAAAAAATGTATATCTCATCTATTTTATTTCCGCTGTTTTTATATAGACTCTATAAGATTTTGAAATTCAGCAATATTTTAAAAATACCACTAGGGAAGAAATAAGAAGGATTGCAGTCACAATGCTTCTTGACATGGGCTTTTCTGCAGTTCGATATACAAGTTTCTTGGGAGTAGCTTAATCCATCGCTATATCGACAAGGAATTTTCTCTGGGCCAAGACTTAAAACATTTTTTGTAGCATAACCAGAAGTGCATTGTACGTTTACACTCAAATCCATTCCTGCCCCAACAGCTTGACCCGAACTTGGCCAAACGTTTGGATGTTCTACAAATAAAGTAGCTCCACGAATCAAATCTGCAAAAAATAAAATTATCAATTGAATTTGAGTAGAGTGAATTTTTACTTCACGTATTATTTTTTTAAATAAGTAATATAATTTTGAAAAAAATCGGTCGACTACCTTAACATTTTCCTTACATAGGTATCATGAACATTTTTAGCATTTGAATATTTTAGCTACCCTGCCGATGGAACGGCACTGAAACGGCACTCAAACGGCACTGCCCAGTGCCGTTTCAGTGCTGCTCGTTTAAAGCTACTCAGATTACAGTTTTAAATGCCTGCAGAAGTTCGCTTTATACCTGCGAATAGACTACCATGTAGACCAGCTGAAAGTGATTAAAAATGAAAAATTAAAATTTGTGAAATTTTGAAATTACCTTTGCGAAAGTTAGAAATTCACAATCTACGGGTTTCGATAATTTCAGATATCTAACTTTTTTTTGAAAAGTTTAAAATTCGAATGAACATAATGTATCTCGTAAATGGAATGAGATACGCCAAAACAGACAACATTTTCGAATTCAACTTCAGAATAGTATATTAGTATATAATTTATAAGTATAAAATATATATAATGAGAAAATTCATAAATTAAAAAAAGTGTTAATAGTTTGAAAAAAATTTTTAAAAGGGATTCGGGTTGGTGGCGGCCAACTACTGTAAACCACTCTGCCCGCCCGGTACGTGACGAATACAATAGGACCATTATATGACCGTCGCATCACTCTGAGTGCCGTTTAGGTCAGTGGTCGGCACGCTCTTGCCCAGGGCAGGCTACCCTGTCCGGGCTGCCCAATGCTGCCCAACGACCTACTTTCTGGGCAGGTACCTGCGAGCTTGGGCAGACCGACCCTTTCCTCAGGGGTCCTTTGTTGGAAAGTAGAACAAATTGACAAAATTTAAAAATCGTTAATTTTGTAATTAGTGATTTGAAAGTGATATTTTTGGAATCTGCGAATTTTTCCGATTTCAACGATATGTAATTTGTCTATAAAGGTTGAAAATTTAAGAAGTATTTAGTATAAAATTGAATATTAAGCTAAAGTTTTTTGATATTAAACTCCTTCAAATTTGCAACTTTCTCAGGCAAGTAATATATCATTGGAATCGGAAAAATTCGTAGATGCTGATTATGCTATTTTCAAATCTCTAGTTGAAAAATTAAAAGTTCTTAAATTTCTTTACTTTGACCTGCCTGTGGACAAAAAACCCTTGCTGGAAAAAGCTCACCCACACTGAGGTCCGTGAATAGAACGAAAAGTAGTAGAAAAAATTAAGCCGGGACGGGCCTGACCATACCTGAAAAGTGAGCAAAAAGTTTGCCGACCACTGGTTTAGGTGCCGAAATCAGCACAAACAGTCACTGAAACGGCACTGGCGGCCCAGTGCCTTTCGCCAGTGCCGTTTCAGTGCTGTTTGATCGGCAGGGTAATAAAGTTAGCTGTAGGCTTATAGAGGATGCCGTAAAGTAGGGCTACGCGGCTCATATTCATAAACAACTATTTTTAATCCTTTTAGACCGGAGCGACTTGAAAGAAAAACTCTACAGAAAAAGTAATTATTTATAAATCAGCTTATTGTCACGTGAGACATAACAAGATTTATTTTTAAGTAAAACGTAATATAATACGAATCCACTTTTTACCTCTACCAGATAGTTTTCTCACATCTTTGCCTTTCTTTTTGCATTCCACTTAAATCTCATGGAACAGGTAGAACTCCGAAAGTGACATTTGCCCCCTCCCCCAGGGGGTAGGTCAGGCAACTGCCCGACATGCTCTGTGATCGGATGGTCAGTACAGAAAATTGGGGGATATATTGGGTGTATAAAGTAACCAAAAACGGAAAAAAATATGGAAAAATAAGCAAGTAAATAATGTAAAATGAAACAACGTGCATAAATCCATAAGTCGCAGTATTAAAATTATATTTATTAACCAGTTCACGAATGTTAGGAAAGTTTTATTCGTGAATGTAATTCGATTCTAAAAAAAGGAGGTGGAAATTTTCGTTCGCTGGAGACCCTCGTGAGAAACGTTTTCTCAACTTTGGACGGTGATAAAAAATCCAATTTTCAATTGTAAGAAAGTAAGTAATTCTGAAATTTGATTAAAAAATAATATTAAATTCCAGAAAAATGGTGATGGAAGTTCGTTTTTTGCTCGACGGGCACGTTTTCTCAACTTTAAGCGATGATAAAAAATCCAATTTTCAATTTTATAAAAGAGTGGAAATTTGCTTTCTAGCCACTGAGTTACTGAATCGATACAAAAAGTGTTATTAGGAAATATTTTTAGGTTTTTAGCTTCATGTGACTGCGCATGCGCACAGTGCCCTTATGACATGCTTCTAAACGAAACATTAAAAAATGAAACTATAAAAAAATCTTTTAATCATATCTCAATCGAAAATTCAACTTTCGATGCCTGTGGAGCGGGTCGAAAATCGACCCTCGTGAAAAGAAAGACCAACTTTAGATCACAGTATAGGCAGGTATAGTCCTGTCCCGGCAGTTTGAACCCCCAATATCCCATCATTATTAAGCTCATCACGAGTCAGGACCATAACTATGGAGGGAGGGACAGAGTTCCATAAATATAACGGAAACTGGTTAAAGCCTCTAGATCTCATAAATGCTCATAAATCAGCCCAGGTTCTTTAGGACTTTTAGGTATAGCTAATCTGTTGATACATACAGCTATCCTTATTTCAGAGAGAGAGAGTGCTGTCTATTTCAATGCCCTCAAAATGAGGCAGGTATAGGCTGAAGGGAAAAGACCAGAAAAAGACCAAACGTGGTTTGAAACTGGTCTTAAAGTGATCTTAAGTTGGTCTTTCTTTTCACGAGGGGAGTTTTCTTTCCTAGGGTAGAAAACTGGATTGTCTACCCGCTCCACAGGCATCGAAAGTCGAATCTTCGATTATCGATATGATGAAAAATTGTATGCATGACTCTGGTCGAGGCAACGATTTCACTCGTGTGATATCTGCCTTCGAAATCATTGAAATCATTGCCTTTCTATCCTCGTCACGCAATACACTATTTCCCCAGGATGTGCATTAGAATTTTTATGTTTCTTTGAGCCAATAATCTCGCGCAGTTTCTTTTTCTCAGATCTGGGTATCAGAAATGTATTAAAACTATTTTTTTACTTTTGGTGAGGCACGGCATGCTCTTGAATCCATACAGAATTTGTTAGGCTGGTCCATTCAAGTACCGTAGCACTGCGGTTAAAAACAAGGTGAAAGAGGGGTCCGCACAGGTCAGCATCGCTGCTCTGCCGTACAAACTAAAAAGATTCATAAGTCCAATCTCACTCGAACTGAGAAAATCGAGAAAAAACTGTTTGCCTACAGAACTCTAATATCGAATAAAATGTTGAATAATCTAGATACACTATTTGGGTAAAAATAATGTGCTCTTTCATATTTTGCAATAAAAAATTGATTTTTCAAACAATTTCTATTAGGAAATGGACTTGCGACTTTTTACTAGTCGCGGAAAGTCAAAAATACAAGGCAAGAACACAAAGTCACTTACGGACGATGCCTTTATCGAAGAGCTCGAGCACGGCCTCAAAATACAACAACGAAGCATACGTAAGGGACACTGTGTGTTCAGCGGATGTTCCGAACTTACTTGAACGATCGTCGCTAGTGCATAGTCGAATCTAGTCGGGACTTATTTCCCTTGGATTTACGCTCAGAGCCCGAGCTATTTCACAAGTTTAAAGCGATTATTTTCGTTTTTAAATTCCCTCCACACTCGGTCACTTTTACAAAGCAAAAAAGAACCAAAGTTCTTTAGGTTCTTTTTTATTTGTATTCTGATGACGTATTACATGCCTTGTACAAATTTTAGGAGACGCAAAGTGCTTTGGGTATCTTTTTATGTTGTATTTTTTAACTTTTTCGACTTTCCTCATTTATAAACAATCGTTTTATGCAATAAATATTCATAACTAATAATTTTTATTACGACAGTTAGACGCAGCTTTCTCTGACGAATCCAACAATACCAAAAACTCATTTTTCATAAAAATGTCACTTATATATCTTTTTAGTTTGGACGGCAGTGCTGAAGTATCATTAAAGTCCTTTAGCATGAGTACATATATCGCCAGACGACTTCACTTCACTGAGTATGGGCCTGTGAAATTTTTTTTTTACTGAGGTGTTTTCGAATCACTGTATGAATTTAATCACAACTAGTGATAATAAATAAATAATAAATAATAATAAATAAACCCGCGACTGCATCCGACTTTATTAGAAAAACTCGAATTTGCCTGGACCATTAGCCAGGGGAGAAGGAAACGACAGAAAACCGACAAAGATGGTAATAAAGCACTCTTAGGACCGCATTATTTCTGTAGAGATACGTCGTTTCCGCATGAATGGGAAACCCGGATAGTATGTGTTCTAGGTACTCAGTGTGTGCATGATACGCTTTGCACCTATCGCTAGGAAATTCTTGACGTAAAATATGGTCGCGGTACTCTAAGGTGGAAATGACACCGTCCTGGGTGTGGGCTTGTGAAATTTTTCTTTACTAAGGTGGGCTTAGAATCACTGTATGAATTTAATCACAATCAGTGATAATCACCCGCGACTGCATCCGTATTTATTAGAAGTACTCACCAGGCTCGGTGAGCTCGGTCAACTCTGTACAGCGAAATGGCCAGGCTCGGTCAACTCTGTGGGAAATAAATGGCGATATTCCGCGCCATCTGTGATGAGCCAGAGAACTACAGACGCGTGCATGTGTTGGTCTTTATATATGTATATGCCCCTTCCTTACATGTATTGAATACTAGAATAATTCAACAAAAAAGGAATAATAAAGACAAAATGAAGCAAATAAGAAACGAAAAATAGGAAATTGAAGATAATTATCATTCTATTTCCCATTTTACGTTTCTCATTCACTTAATTTTGCCTTTATTTGAAGGACTGCAGTACAGAACTACATAACCAACAAAATCACAGCCACAAGCTTCTTCTCTTCTTATTATTAACATTGGCTTTATACTGGCTGCTGCCTTGTATATCCTGCCATGACCAAGTGAGGGGAGTGTGAACTCCACGTAATCTGAAACATGTAGATGTCGAGCAGGGCTCGACAGCTCTCTCTCTCTAAGGAGGTGGAGCAGTCAGCCCGGTTTCCCGACTTGAAGCGGAACAGGCGGCAATGTTCAAAAAGAACATTAAAGAAAAAATAAAACAATCAGGAGAGAATAAATTTCAAATTATTAAAATTCATTCTCTCCCGATAATTCGTTAAGTCCTTGAACAAGTGGAATATTGGATTTTCCATAAAGAAAAATAAATTATATTGGTTCATATCAACATAAATGGAACATGTAATATTATTCTAAAATTGAAAAGCTTTGAATGTTATCTATTTTATCGTGCAAATTATAGTTATTATTATATATAATAATTATTATTATTATTATAAATAATAATAATAAAAAGATAATAAATAATAACTAAAATTTTTATTTTATTATTAA